>JAINUG010000761.1:0-25000 GCA_029706075.1 Aldrovandia affinis
GTGAGGAGTCGGAAATTATCATTACATTCAACACTGCTTATAATATAGCCAAAGAAGAGCTCCCTTTTACGAAATGTAAGTCCGAGATCATCCTTATGAAGAAGAACGGGCTAAATGTGAACCCGACGTACAGCAACGACACTGCCTGTGCCCAGTTCATTGGAGTGATCGCGGACAATTTGACAAAAAAGACGGGTGTCCAAATCGCGGATTCGACCTACATGTCATTTCTGAGGGGCATGCCCCAGCTGAGGGGGATATTCTGAAAGGACCCGGGAGCAGCGCACACTTTTGTTTGAGTTATTTGTGTTTCATTTATTCATTTGAGTTTGTCAAGCACTTTAAACATCAGCACTTTTTAAGTTTATTTTTAAACAATTTAAGTTATTGCGATTTCTTGTTGGGTGTGCTGTGATTTAAATAAAGAAAAACATTTATCTGCACCTTATTCCTGTTTACAATCATTTACATAATGTGTTAAGAAATGACCAATGTGTATGGGAACTGACAAAAAAGGCAATGTCCGAAGGCGCCACGGAAACTGTTGGGTGCATCGAAATGATGTGCTGGTGCACCTAAATGACAAAGTTAGTCTGGAGCCCTGCTCAATGTACTGTAGTAAAATAAACTGAAATTGAGTGAAAAAAGTAAATGTACTGTAAAAATATGCAACTGATACATAAAGAACGCAGAATACAGTAAAATAATTTCCATGTATTTACCAATATAGACCAATGCAAAAAAAAAAACAGTTTGTACATAAAGAATGAAATCACATTTATTCTGCCTCAGCATCCCGTCTCTGGTCTGGGTCAGGCCAGAGATTCTCATCAACATCACAGGCAATCTTAGCCCTAGCCAGGCAGCGGGGGGAAACCCCTTGCATGCCTTATCTTATCTATCTATCCTGAGGTTCTGATTGGTGTGTGAACAATTTTGACACACACACACACTCACACACACACATGTCAAGAAGACCACAGTCGTTTTTACTCTCCGCCCAAATTGGGTCTTTGGCGGCATCTGCTTTGTGTAGCTGTCTTAAATTCCACATAACTTTACCGTCAGAAAATTCAAGACTCGAATTTAACTTTAATAAAACATCCATACCCAGTAAAGGCTGACACGCTTCTCCGACCCATAAATTAGCCGTTATCTCTGCAGGCCCTACTGAAATGGACATAGGCTGCGTCTGTTGTAACATCACAGCCTGCCCCCCTACACCAAGGCAAGATATTGTTCTTTGCATATGAATCAGGTAAAACAGTGAGTTCAGCGCCAGTGTCTAGAAGGAAATCAATGTCTATTTGCCGGTTAATGGTCGCACAGACACAACGTCCGTCTTTTGATTGCCTCACTGCTGCCGCTATGTGTCTCAGTGAGGCGTCCTTTCGTTTAAAGGAACCGCAGAAAGAATGCCCTGTTTCTGACTGTCGTTCAAGCTTGCAAAGCGTTTGTCCAAATCCTCCGTGTCCCCCTCTGCGTAATTGCGCGTTGAGGGGGCATCGTTTCTGTATTGCTTTGGTGCCCTGCACTGTCTCCAAAAATGTCACGGTTTCCCACAATTACGACAGTTATTGGTATGTCTCATATCATTGATAAGAGAATCACTGTTAACATCAGGTAGCTTATGGCCTTTCCGCCTTTCTCAGAAGTGGGAACCTGCCTCTTATCTCGTTTCCCAAACATGACTTCAGTTACAAGATTAAAACTTACTGACAACTCAAACTTCAACTTCTCAAATGATCAAAAACACGGTATACCAGACACAAGACGTACGAAACACTTATACAGGCAGTCCCTGGGTTACGGACGAAATCCGTTCTTACGTCTGTCTTTAAGTCGAATTTGTATGTAAGTCGGAACAGGTACATATAGTTCTTATTACAGTTTTTTATTTATTGCCAAGACACATTTCTTGAAATTATGCTCCATTTCCCAAAACTCTAAACACAAATGCATAACTGCACACTCATCTTCACAAACTTCAAACTTCCATGTCAAAACCAAACTCTCCACTCAAAACCATGTCATCTTACATCGAAACCAAACTTTGCCTTCAGACATCACACAAAAGCCATCAAATACACATACACTACAAAATAGCCATTACACACTGGTGAGATCAATTCAAAACACTACCGTAAAAACCTGTTACTGCAATGAATAATGGCGCTTATGGTTTTCCCCCAGAACAACCTCTTTACATAATGAACACAATATAAAGACACAACACGTATGAATTTGCTAATTTTTTAATTCCTCCACAGGGCTCCAGGGTGCGACCAAAAATCTATCAAGTGCGACTAAGCATTTTGATTGGTTGCACCGGGGCACCTGAAATTTAGCAGGTCTGATTTAAACATTTTTTCTGTAGATTATTTTGTCAGCGTATAGCGGGATTTTATGTACATCTTGCATATGTGCCGTGCGTCTCTGTGTGTGTGTGTGTGTGTGTGTGTGTGTGTGTGTGTGTGTGTGTGTGTGTGTGTGTGTGTGTGTGTGTGTGTGTGTGTGTGTGTGAGAACGTGCGCCTGTGTGAGACCGCGCCCTGCACTCCTCCCACATTCCTTGCGCGCAAACTCGAGAAATCGTGAGTAATCACAACCTGAAACGTCATTTACAAAGAAGAGAACTATCGATTCTTTTTTCGTTAAGAAGAATGCTGCGGTGCCCGTTACACTTGTCCCCGGCCCTGAAACGCCCAACCCAGACCCGACATCATCGACGGAGATAGACTCATCTGACTCTGAGCCAGAGCCAGAGCCTACCACATCCAAAAAGGCCAAAACATGCCTTTCGTAAAGAATGGCTTGTCCAATTTCCGTGACTCCGCTATAATAAAACGGCCAGCATAATGCATTGCATTTATTGTAAAGAGTGCGGCCAAAGCATGGCTGGTAACAGTGCTTTTTCATTCGGAGCATCGGCGTTCGAATCGAAACGATGAAAAAGCACAATTGATCTAAGGAACACGTCCTGTGCCGTGACAGGTGCGTGGCCGGCAGAGCAGCCCCCCTCCCCGCGGCGTTTCAGCGCCAGGCAGCGGCCAACCGAAGCAGTGAGGAGCCGGACATGATCATTACATTCAACACTGCTTATAATATAGCCAAAGAAGAGCTCCCTTTTACGAAATGTAAGTCCGAGATCATCCTTATGAAGAAGAACGGGCTGAATGTGAACCCGACGTACAGCAACGACACTGCCTGTGCCCAGTTCATTGGAGTGATCGCGGACAATTTGACAAAAAAGACGGGTGTCCAAATCGCGGATTCGACCTACATGTCATTTCTGAGGGGCATGCCCCAGCTGAGGGGGATATTCTGAAAGGACCCGGGAGCAGCGCACACTTTTGTTTGAGTTATTTGTGTTTCATTTATTTATTTGAGTTTGTCAAGCACTTTAAACATCAGCACTTTTTAAGTTTATTTTTTAAACAATTTAAGTTATTGCGATTTCTTGTTGGGTGTGCTGTGATTTAAATAAAGAAAAACATTTATCTGCACCTTATTCCTGTTTACAATCATTTACATAATGTGTTAAGAAATTACCATGTGTATGGGAACTGACAAAAAGGCGATGTCCAAAGGCGCCACGGAAACTGTTGGGTGCATCGAAATGATGTGCTGGTGCACCTAAATGACAAAGTTAGTCTGGAGCCCTGCTCAATGTACTGTAGTAAAATAAACTGAAATTGAGTGAAAAAGTAAATGTACTGTAAAAATATGCAACTGATACATAAAGAACGCAGAGTACAGTAAAATAATTTCCATGTATTTACCAATATAAACCAATGCAAAAAAAAACCCAGTTTGTACATAAAGACAGAAATCACATTTATTCTGCCTCAGCATCCCGTCTCTGGTCTGGGTCAGGCCAGAGATTCTCATCAACATCACCCTAACCCTGTACAAGTCTCACAGGATGCAAACCCCCAACTGCCTTCACCCCTCCCACCCCACCCACGCGCCCCACCCTCCTCCCCCTCCCACCCTCACAAGCACAAGCCCTCCTGATCCTGCAGCTTAACACCTCACACACTTTCACCAGCGACTAATCTGGGCCCATATGTACAAAGATTCTAAGAGTAGGAGTGCTGATCTAGGATCAGGTTTCCCCTGTCCATATCCTAACCATATCCATAATGAGCTAATAGGCTAAACTGATCCTAGATCAGCACTCCTACTCTTAGAATCTTTGTACATACGGGTCCAAACCTCTCCTACATTATTCTGTCTCAGAACACTGATAAAAACAGACGAGCACACGAAAGTCAAAATGAGACTCAACAATTTAACAAACTGCACAACAAGAATAAAAACATAGCGACAAGGCAGAAAAACTGGAAGCTGCAGAAAGCCACTATGTGTGATGCGTGTGCAAGGAGTCAACTCAATCTCCCATCGAACGGCAAATTTAAGATGAACTTGCAATTGGCGTGGTGCCACAGTTCTGTGGAATTTTACACAAACATATGCGAGCAGTTACCCGGTATCACACACTGAGAACATTGAGATGTTTGGGGTGGGGTGCTTTTAACATTTAATTAAATTAAATTCCCCTCAATGTTTGTGAGCATGAAGACAATTCATCCTCAATTGTGACACTCAAACCATTTCTTAATGTGTATTGAAGCTGCCAAACTAATTTCCCTCTTTTGGGATCAAAGGTCTTCTAATATAGGCGGCACGGTGGTGCAGTGGATAGCGCTGTCGCCTCACAGCAAGAAGGTCTCGGGTTCGAATCCAGGCCGGGGGCCTTTCTGTGTGGAGTTTGCATGTTCTCCCCGTGTCCGCGTGGGTTTCCTCCGGGTACTCCGGTTTCCTCCCACAGTCCAAAGACATGCACGTTAGGCTAATTGGAGAGTTTAAATTGCCCGTAGGTATGAGTGTGTGAGTGAATGGTGTGTGTGCCCTGTGATGGATTGGTGACCTGTCCAGGGTGTATTCCTGCCTCTTGCCCAGAACGCATGCTGGGATAGGCTCCAGCCCCCGCGACCCTGACCAGGAATAAGCGGCTTAGATAATGGATGGATATAATCTAATGAGGTCTCCTACAGCTCTTTTGAGGACAATTGAGGTTAAACTTTTTTTAAATGAATTTTTTGTTTCAGATTTTATTTTCCGTTTTTCTCCCAATTTAGTTCCCAATTACACCCTCAATTTATTTAGATTTACCCTCCCCACACGAGTCCACCGCTCCTCTCTACAAGGCAAGCTAATTCTCCGTGGGCAGCGACCTCCGCTTTCCTCCAAAACGGAATTCATCCACTCACATTCTCGAGACTCGCTTCACGGTGGACCCGAGCCAGCTCACCCTCTCCCCTCCCACTGGGGCGGACAGCCACACACTACCCCCGATTGGGGCTGATGACCAGGGCCGGTCTGGTAGAGACGCGGGTTTCGAACCGCGACCCTGACAGGAAAGGATAAACTTTTAATGTTACTTCAGCCGTGAACATAATATCAGGGGAAATCCTTCCCCCTAAATGTTATAAATATAAACATGAGTTCAGTCTAGATGAGTGACGTTCTGTAGTCCTACACAGACACAACGTCCGGCTTTTGATTGCCTCACTGCTGCCGCTATGTGTCTCAGTGAGGCGTCCTTTAGTTTAAAGGAACCGCAGAAAGAATGGCCTGTTTGTGACTGTCGTTCAAGCTTGCAAAGCGTTTGTCCAAATCCTCCGTGTCCTCCTCTGCGTAATTGCGCATTGAGGGGGCATCGTTTCTGTATTGCTTTGGTGCCCTGCACTGTCTCCAAAAATGTCCCGGTTTCCCACAATTACGACAGTCATTGCTACGTTTCTCTCCTTCTCTCCATCTGATACCCAGGTCCCGGCACGGATCTCTGCGTGCCTGGCTGACATCTCCGCATGGATGTCCACCCACCACCTGAAGCTGAACCTGGGGAAGACAGAGCTGCTCTTCCTCCCAGCGAAGGGCTCCCCGATGATTGATGCGTCAATCACCGTGGAAGGCTCCATAGTGTCTCCGTCCCAGTCTGCCAGGAGTCTTGGGGTAACCCTGGACAACCAGCTGTGCTTCTCGAGCCATATTGCAGCGATCACTCGGACCTGCCGATTCTCCCTCCACAACATCGGGAGGATCTGATCGTTCCTCACCCAAGAGGCCACTCAACTCCTGGTACAGGCCCTGGTGATCTCACGTCTGGACTACTGCAATTCCTTGCTGGTAGGCCTTCTGGCTTGTGCCATCAAGCCACTGCAACTAGTCCAGAACGCTGCCGCTGGTCTGGTGTTCAACCAGCCAAAGTTCACCCACGTCACCCCTCTACTCTCCTCTCTGCACTGGCTCCCCATCGCAGCACGCATCAGATTCAAGTCACTGGTGCTTGCTTTTCAAGTGGCCAGAGGTACTGCTCCCCCATACCTTCAGTCACTCATCACTCCCTACACACCTCCCAGACCCCTCCGCTCCGCCTCCTCTGGTAAACTGACTGTCCCTTCCCTCCGGGCGCCTGGCAGCCGCTCCTCGCGGTCTCGCCTCTTCTCTGTCCTGATCCCTCGCTGGTGGAACGACCTTCCACAATCGGTCAGGACCGCGGAATCACTTGCGATCTTCCGCAAGAGACTGAAAACCCACCTCTTCAGACTCCACTACCACTGAACTCTGTCCATCTAACTAAATTGTCTTCACCAACTGCTTACTTGTTCAACACTATACTCCACCACCCCCCCCCCCCCAAAAAAAAAAAAAAAAAAAAAAACTAACCTTTTCCTTCCCGGTGTCACAGGTGTTACAGGTATGGTACGCAGATGCCTGCCTATTGCTGTATTCCTGCACTGATCTCGTGCACAAATGATTGTTCCTACCATGTATTAATGCACATCTTGTAAGTCGCTCTGGATAAGAGCGTCTGCTAAATGCTTAAAATGTAAAACGTAAATGTGCGGTTATGTCCATGACTATTCAAAGCACAGATCTTACATTCTGTATCCAATTCAACCCTTCTAGCTGCTGATAAGAGCTGATCAAAGGTAATGGTTTCATCTTGCCAGTCGGGTTTGCTAAGCTTGGTGGCGGATCTTATTTCTGGCACCAATGCTTGCATAAAAGTCCTTTTGAGAGGACCACTTACACTGGAGGAAAAGTTATCACGCTTTATTTCCTTAATTCCTGAATGTCTTAAAAATGTTTCAGAAAATCTTTCAGAAAAAACATCAACCGCCTCACCAGTCTTTTGAATACACGCTGCAACTTTTCCCCAATTTGTAGATGCGTCTGTAGCTTTCTGTATAAATTCCTCAATTACCTCCTAAACACAAATGCTGACTCTTGACATTCAAGAGCTACAGCCAGGCAGCAGACAGACGGTCTTAAACAACTGTCTGCAAGTTTCCCTGAACTCGTGACTAGTTTCCACCCCAGTTCCCACATAATTGAGACTGTGTCTGTTCCACGTAGAGAAAACCGTAGTCTATTGAAACTCAAACCTCCCCGTGGGATTTTTTCTAATAATCTGATAAGGATCAACACGAACCATCGTAATGCAAATGCTAAACCTAATTTCGATAGAACTCTCCTTAAAATTGGGTTGCTAAATATAAGATCACTAGCTCCTAAAGCTGCCCTTGTGAACGAACTGATCACTGATTATAAACTTGACATTTTAAGTTTGACGGAGACTTGGCTTAGACCTGATGAGTACATAGCATTAAATGCATCTACCCCAGTTGGATACTCTAGTTGTCACAACCCTCGACAGTCAGGCAGAGGTGGCGGTGTGGCTGTTATTTTTGACACTAGACTACGCCTTACTAAGAAATCTTTAAACACATTCCCTTCATTTGAAGTGCTTTCCCTCGGCTCCATACAGACTAATGTAGATAATAGATCTGCATTTACTTCATCTTTATACTAGCTACTATCTACAGACCCCTGGACCCTATGCTGTTTTCCTCTCAGAGTTTTCTGACTTTTTATCAAACCTAGCAGTTATGGCAGA
The DNA here is from genome assembly GCA_029706075.1 of Aldrovandia affinis. NCBI lineage: Eukaryota > Metazoa > Chordata > Actinopteri > Notacanthiformes > Halosauridae > Aldrovandia > Aldrovandia affinis. Next base: position 7,969 of record JAINUG010000761.1, read on the forward strand.
TAAAGTTGTGATTATAGGCGACTTTAATATTCATGTTGATAATGGAAATGATTCTCTAGTGAAGGCTTTTGCTTCTATTCTTGACTCCGTTGGTTTTGTCCAAAATGTGTCTGGGCCGACTCATTGTCATCAACATACACTGGACTTAGCTTTATCCTATGGTATTAGCATTAGCAATCTAGTTGTCTCTCCTCATAATCCTGTGCTCTCTGACCATTTCCTTATTACGTTTGAAATTCATGCTACCACTGCTATTAGATCAAAACCAGTGTTCTACTTTAGTCGCTCCCTAAATTCCTCTACCATACCTAACTTTGTCAGCCTGTTCCAAGAATCATTTACTGTTAATCAGGATCCCACTAGTCTACAATCTATTGATCAGCTGACTGACAATCTAAATTACACCCTGCGCAACACACTTGATGCTGTTGCGCCTCTCAAAAAAAAAAAAACTAGCCAAAAGAAGCTTGCACCATGGTATACTGACCACACACGTGCTCTTAAACAAGCTTCTCGCAAGTTGGAACGTAAGTGGCGATCCACTAAATTAGAAGTATTTTATTCTGCCTGGAAAGACAGTCTGGTACAGTACAAATATGCTCTCTCCTCCGCAAGGTCAACCTATTTGTCTGATCTGATTGAGCGTAATAAGAATAATCCAAAATTTCTTTTTGATACAGTGGCCAAACTGACAAAGAACCAGACTGAAACCAATGCTAAGCCTCCCGCAGCCCATAATAGTAATGATTTCATGAACTTTTTCTCTGAGAAGATTGAGAAAATTAGAGATGAAATTTCTAAAATGGCACCTTCTGCTGTAGCGGACACTGATCAGAAAGCACAGGCTTACCAGGACAGGGGTCCTATGGCTACTCTTGAGTTTTTAGTGCTCTGGAGTGGACTGAATTTTCTAAATTGGTTATGTCCTCCAAACCATCTACTTGTCAATTAGACCCAATCCCAACAAAACTTGTTAAAGAACTTCTTCCTGTTATGGGGCAATCCATGCTAGACATTATTAATCTGTCTCTTTCATCAGGCTATATGCCAAATTCTCAAAAAGTGGCAGTAATTAAGCCACTTTTAAAGAAACCAAACCTTGACCCAGAAAATCTCAGTAACTACAGGCCAATTTCTAATCTTTCTTTTCTCTCAAAAATTCTAGAGAAAGCTGTAGCTCAGAGACTGACTTCGTTCCTGACATCAAATGACATCTATGAAACTTTTCAGTCAGGATTTAGGCAACACCATAGCACTGAGACTGCTCTTATTAAAGTTGTCAATGACTTACTGATATCAGCTGACTGTGGATGTGTCTCTATTCTTGTGCTTTTGGACTTAAGTGCTGCGTTTGACACAATAGACCACCAAACTCTTCTGAGCAGACTTGAAAACCTAGTTGGACTGCGTGGACAGGCACTCCTCCTGGTTTAAATCCTACCTATCAGATAGATATCAATTTGTGCAGTTAAATGACGAGCCCTCTGCTCTCATCAAGGTGGAATATGGTATCCCTCAAGGTTCTGTTTTGGGGCCATTATTGTTCTCCTTTACATGTTGCCACTTGGTGATGTCATTCGTAAACATGGCGTACATTTCACTGCTACGCAGATGACACACAATTATACCTATCAATGAAACCTGGCGAAGGACAATTCGAACAGTTGGAGGCCTGTTTTAAAGACATAAAAGACTGGATGTCAGATAATTTTCTATTGCTGAATACTGATAAAACAGAGATGTTGGTCTTGGGGCCCAAAAACCTCAGAAGAGGGTTATCTGATTTATCTCTTAATCTGGATGGTTGCTCTGTTGCTGCAAGTTTGGCGGTAAAAGACCTTGGTGTTACTATAGATCCTGGTCTCTCATTTGATAGTCACATCAAAAACATTTCCAGAGTAGCCTTTTTCACCTGAGGAATATTGCCAAAATTAGGGGCTTCCTGTCATTAATAGATGCAGAAAAATTGGTACATGCCTTTGTTACATCTAGATTAGATTATTGCAATGCATTACTGTCTGGCTGTTCCAATGCCTCACTCAGGAGCCTACAACTCGTACAGAATGCTGCTGCAAGGATCCTGACTAGAACAAAGAAATATGAGCACATTAGTCCTGTGTTAGCGTCACTTCACTGGCTTCCTATAAACTATCGTGTAGACTATAAGGTACTCCTCTTAACTTATAAGGTGTTGCATGGACTTGCACCCTCTTACTTGACGGATCTACTTCATCCGTACAATCCCCCACGTTCACTTCGCTCACAAGATGCAGGCAACTTGGTAGTCCCTAGAATATCAAAAAATACAGCAGGTGGCAGAGCTTTCTCCTATAGAGCTCCTTTACTGTGGAACAGTCTACCCATCTCTGTGAAGGAGTCAGACACGGTCTCAATTTTCAAGTCTAGGTTAAAAACGCATCTCTTTAGTCTCTCTTATAGTCATTAGGTGCAGATGTGGAGGGGCGTAGCAATAGAGCCTTCTGGTGCAATGAGCTATCCTTACTGTCACCAATCATAAGTGATGATCCGCCCCTATCAGGACTGCTGATGATGTGGTGGGATGGTCTCTGAGTGCCCTCATGGCTGCGTGCTCCCTGTGCCACTCACCTAATTAGTTATGCTGCCCTAGATTACTTCTGCTGGTGCAAAAGTGTTATCACTACTCTTCCCCCTGATCCGGCGTGATATTTATCATAGTCATAATTGCACCTTTCCTCTTTTCTCCCGGCTTCGTGGGCACCTGCCCGGAGCTCACCTGCCCCAGAGTCAACCCCCACCCCTGCCATGTGTTAGCCGGATGCCGCTGGCCCAGACCCTAGCTGCTGGTTCCATCCCCGCCCTGCCCTGGTATCTGGAGGGATGAGGTCCACCCCACTCCTACACTTAGAATGCCCTTCCAGTGGTCTGTTAAGCCGCATGAGCCTCAAGGACTATTTGTGTTGTTTTTCTCTGTATCCCACAATTTTCCAGGAGTTCATCTCGACCGCCTTTTAAGGGGTCAGGGAATACTTTTCCAGTTTCCTACATTGGCTCCAATGGTTTTCTGGTTTTTTGATTCCCTCTGGAAAATGCCAATTGTGAAGCGCTGTGTGACAACCTGTTTGTAAATGGCGCTATACAAAAATAAAGATTGATTGATTGATTGAAATGCATAACTGCACACTCATCTTCACAAACTTCAAACTTCCATGTCAAAACCAAACTCTCCACTCAAAACCATGTCATCTTACATCTAAACCAAACTTTGCCTTCAGACATCACACAAAAGCCATCAAATACACATACACTACAAAATAGCCATTACACACTGGTGAGATCAATTCAAAACACTACCGTAAAAACCTGTTACTGCAATGAATAATGGCGCTTATGGTTTTCCGACAGAACAACCTCTTTACATAATGAACACAATATAAAGACACAACACGTATGAATTTGCTAATTTTTTAATTCCTCCACAGGGCTCCAGGGTGCGACCAAAAATCTATCAAGTGCGACTAAGCATTTTGATTGGTTGCACCGGTGCACCTGAAATTTAGCAGGTCTGATTTAAACATTTTTTCTGTAGATTATTTTGTCAGCGTATAGCGGGATTTTATGTACATCTTGCATATGTGCCGTGCGTCTCTGTGTGTGTGTGTGTGTGTGTGTGTGTGTGTGTGTGTGTGTGCGTGTGTGTGTGTGTGTGTGTGTGTGTGTGTGTGTGTGTGCGAGAACGTGCGCCTGTGTGAGACCGCACCCTGCACTCCTCCCACATTCCTTGCGCGCAAACTCGAGAAATCGTGAGTAATCACAACCTGAAACGTCATTTACAAAGAAGAGAACTATCGATTCTTTTTTCGTTAAGAAGAATGCTGCGGTGCCCGTTACACTTGTCCCCGGCCCTGAAACGCCCAACCCAGACCCAACATCATCGGCAGAGATAGACTCATCTGACTCCGAGCCAGAGCCTACCACATCCAAAAAGGCCAAAACATGCCTTTCGTAAAGAATGGCTTGTCCAATTTCCGTGACTCCGCTATAATAAAACGGCCAGCATAATGCATTGCATTTATTGTAAAGAGTGCGGCCAAAGCATGGCTGGTAACAGTGCTTTTGCATTCGAGCATCGGCGTTCGAATCAAACGATGAAAAAGCACAATTGATCTAAGGAACACGTCCTGTGCCGTGACAGGTGCGTGGCCGGCAGAGCAGCCCCTCCCCGCGGGCGTTTCAGCGCCAGGCAGCGGCCAAGCGAAGCAGTGAGGAGCCGGACATGATCATTACATTCAACACTGCTTATAATATAGCCAAAGAAGAGCTCCCTTTTACGAAATGTAAGTCCGAGATCATCCTTATGAAGAAGAACGGGCTAAATGTGAATCTGACGTACAGCAACGACACTTCCTGTGCCCAGTTCATTGCGGACAATTTGACAAAAAAGACGGGTGTCCAAATCGCGGATTCGACCTACATGTCATTTCTGAGGGGCATGCCCCAGCTGAGGGGGATATTCTGAAAGGACCCGGGAGCAGCGCACACTTTTGTTTGAGTTATTTGTGTTTCATTTATTTATTTGAGTTTGTCAAGCACTTTAAACATCAGCACTTTTTAAGTTTATTTTTTAAACAATTTAAGTTATTGCGATTTCTTGTTGGGTGTGCTGTGATTTAAATAAAGAAAAACATTTATCTGCACCTTATTCCTGTTTACAATCATTTACATAATGTGTTAAGAAATTACCATGTGTATGGGAACTGACAAAAGGCGATGTCCAAAGGCGCCACGGAAACTGTTGGGTGCATCGAAATGATGTGCTGGTGCACCTAAATGACAAAGTTAGTCTGGAGCCCTGCTCAATGTACTGTAGTAAAATAAACTGAAATTGAGTGAAAAAGTAAATGTACTGTAAAAATATGCAACTGATACATAAAGAACGCAGAGTACAGTAAAATAATTTCCATGTATTTACCAATATAAACCAATGCAAAAAAAAACCCAGTTTGTACATAAAGACAGAAATCACATTTATTCTGCCTCAGCATCCCGTCTCTGGTCTGGGTCAGGCCAGAGATTCTCATCAACATCACCCTAACCCTGTACAAGTCTCACAGGATGCAAACCCCCAACTGCCTTCACCCCTCCCACCCCACCCACGCGCCCACCCTCCTCCCCCTCCCACCCTCACAAGCACAAGCCCTCCTGATCCTGCAGCTTAACACCTCGCACACTTTCACCAGCGACTAATCTAGGCCCATATGTACAAAGATTCTAAGAGTAGGAGTGCTGATCTAGGATCAGGTTTCCCCTGTCCATATCCTAACCATATCCATAATGAGCTAATAGGCTAAACTGATCCTAGATCAGCACTCCTACTCTTAGAATCTTTGTACATACGGGTCCAAACCTCTCCTACATTATTCTGTCTCAGAACACTGATAAAAACAGACGAGCACACGAAAGTCAAAATGAGACTCAACAATTTAACAAACTGCACAACAAGAATAAAAACATAGCGACAAGGCAGAAAAACAGGAAGCTGCAGAAAGCCACTATGTGTGATGCGTGTGCAAGGAGTCAACTCCAATCTCCCATCGAACGGCAAATTTAAGATGAACTTGCAATTGGCGTGGTGCCACAGTTCTGTGGAATTTTACACAAACATATGCGAGCAGTTACCCGGTATCACACACTGAGAACATTGAGATGTTTGGGGTGGGGTGCTTTTAACATTTAATTAAATTAAATTCCCCTCAATGTTTGTGAGCATGAAGACAATTCATCCTCAATTGTGACACTCAAACCATTTCTTAATGTGTATTGAAGCTGCCAAACTAATTTCCCTCTTTTGGGATCAAAGGTCTTCTAATATAGGCGGCACGGTGGTGCAGTGGATAGCGCTGTCGCCTCACAGCAAGAAGGTCTCGGGTTCGAATCCAGGCCGGGGCCTTTCTGTGTGGAGTTTGCATGTTCTCCCGTGTCCGCGTGGGTTTCCTCCGGGTACTCGGGTTTCCTCCCACAGTCCAAAGACATGCACGTTAGGCTAATTGGAGAGTTTAAATTGCCCGTAGGTATGAGTGTGTGAGTGAATGGTGTGTGTGCCCTGTGATGGATTGGTGACCTGTCCAGGGTGTATTCCTGCCTCTTGCCCAGAACGCATGCTGGGATAGGCTCCAGCCCCCCCCCGCGACCCTGACCAGGAATAAGCGGCTTAGATAATGGATGGATATAATCTAATGAGGTCTCCTACAGCTCTTTTGAGGACAATTGAGGTTAAACTTTTTTTAAATGAATTTTTGTTTCAGATTTTATTTTCCGTTTTTCTCCCAATTTAGTTCCCAATTACACCCTCAATTTATTTAGATTTACCCTCCCCACACGAGTCCACCGCTCCTCTCTACAAGGCAAGCTAATTCTCCGTGGGCAGCGACCTCCGCTTTCCTCCAAAACGGAATTCATCCACTCACATTCTCGAGACTCCCTTACATGCTTCACGGTGGACCCGAGCCAGCTCACCCTCTCCCCTCCCACTGGGGCGGACAGCCACACACTACCCCCGATCGGGGCTGATGACCAGGGCCGGTCTGGTAGAGACGCGGGTTTCGAACCGCGACCCTGACAGGAAAGGATAAACTTTTAATGTTACTTCAGCCGTGAACATAATATCAGGGGAAATCCTTCCCCCTAAATGTTATAAATATAAACATGAGTTCAGTCTAGATGAGTGACGTTCTGTAGTCCTACACAGACACAACGTCCGTCTTTTGATTGCCTCACTGCTGCCGCTATGTGTCTCAGTGAGGCGTCCTTTAGTTTAAAGGAACCGCAGAAAGAATGGCCTGTTTGTGACTGTCGTTCAAGCTTGCAAAGCGTTTGTCCAAATCCTCCGTGTCCTCCTCTGCGTAATTGCGCGTTGAGGGGGCATCGTTTCTGTATTGCTTTGGTGCCCTGCACTGTCTCCAAAAATGTCCCGGTTTCCCACAATTACGACAGTCATTGCTACGTTTCTCTCCTTCTCTCCATCTGATACCCAGGTCCCGGCACGGATCTCTGCGTGCCTGGCTGACATCTCCGCATGGATGTCCACCCACCACCTGAAGCTGAACCTGGGGAAGACAGAGCTGCTCTTCCTCCCAGCGAAGGGCTCCCCGATGATTGATGCGTCAATCACCGTGGAAGGCTCCATAGTGTCTCCGTCCCAGTCTGCCAGGAGTCTTGGGGTAACCCTGGACAACCAGCTGTGCTTCTCGAGCCATATTGCAGCGATCACTCGGACCTGCCGATTCTCCCTCCACAACATCGGGAGGATCTGATCGTTCCTCACCCAAGAGGCCACTCAACTCCTGGTACAGGCCCTGGTGATCTCACGTCTGGACTACTGCAATTCCTTGCTGGTAGGCCTTCTGGCTTGTGCCATCAAGCCACTGCAACTAGTCCAGAACGCTGCCGCTCGTCTGGTGTTCAACCAGCCAAAGTTCACCCACGTCACCCCTCTACTCTCCTCTCTGCACTGGCTCCCCATCGCAGCACGCATCAGATTCAAGTCACTGGTGCTTGCTTTTCAAGTGGCCAGAGGTACTGCTCCCCCATACCTTCAGTCACTCATCACTCCCTACACACCTCCCAGACCCCTCCGCTCCGCCTCCTCTGGTAAACTGACTGTGCCTTCCCTCCGGGCGCCTGGCAGCCGCTCCTCGCGGTCTCGCCTCTTCTCTGTCCTGATCCCTCGCTGGTGGAACGACCTTCCACAATCGGTCAGGACCGCGGAATCACTTGCGATCTTCCGCAAGAGACTGAAAACCCACCTCTTCAGACTCCACTACCACTGAACTCTGTCCATCTAACTAAATTGTCTTCACCAACTGCTTACTTGTTCAACACTATACTCCCCCCCCTCAAAAAAAAAAAAAAAAACACTAACCTTTTCCTTCCCGGTGTCACAGGTGTTACAGGTATGGTACGCAGATGCCTGCCTATTGCTGTATTCCTGCACTGATCTCGTGCACAAATGATTGTTCCTACCATGTATTAATGCACATCTTGTAAGTCGCTCTGGATAAGAGCGTCTGCTAAATGCTTAAAATGTAAAACGTAAATGTGCGGTTATGTCCATGACTATTCAAAGCACAGATCTTACATTCTGTATCCAATTCAACCCTTCTAGCTGCTGATAAGAGCTGATCAAAGGTAATGGTTTCATCTTGCCAGTCGGGTTTGCTAAGCTTGGTGGCGGATCTTATTTCTGGCACCAATGCTTGCATAAAAGTCCTTTTGAGAGGACCACTTACACTGGAGGAAAAGTTATCACGCTTTATTTCCTTAATTCCTGAATGTCTTAAAAATGTTTCAGAAAATCTTTCAGAAAAAACATCAACCGCCTCACCAGTCTTTTGAATACACGCTGCAACTTTTCCCCAATTTGTAGATGCGTCTGTAGCTTTCTGTATAAATTCCTCAATTACCTCCCATCCCAATGCAAGATTTTGACCATCACCCTCCAACGCAATAGTAACAGACACAATAAGTTTGTTAACCTCTGTGGGGGTTATCACTGTGGCCATCAACTGTACACCATCATACGGATGCAGACAATAAATTGTTTTCAAACGATTGATTTTAGCCCAGGTGTCCATGCCGGCAACACGCGGATGTTTTAAGTCCTGCGACCACTTGTCAATGTCTTGGGGCTTGGTCTGTTTGTGACTGAACTGAATTTCACCTGCTACCCGTCTTTGTGTTAACGCTCTTAACTATGGCACTACCGATGCCATGTCATTATCGGACGTTTCGCTGTCACTATCACTGCTGCTCCATTCATCATTACGAGCTAAGATGACAGACTTCCTATCTTCGTAACGAGGTGGGGCAGAAGGCTGAACTGACCCGGCGAACACCCCCCTATCAGGAGCCAATGACTGTGCAAAAAAAAAGTTTGGGACCAATCACCGATCCCTGGGGTACTCCACAGGTGACCTTCCTAAATCCTGACACAGTGTTGTTAATTTGCACACATTGCTGTCTATTTTCCAAGTAGCTTTTCAACCAAGAGTAAGCTACACCTCTTATTCCATACTTCTCCAATTTTCTCAGTAATGTGCTGTGATCTATAGTATCAAAAGCCTTCTGTAGATCAATATAAATACCAACAGAACACTCATCATTTTCAACTGCCTTTGTTATTTCTTCTACCATCTCCATTACTGCATAGGTAGTGTTCTATTTTCCCTAAATCCATACTGGTGTTCACTCAGTAATTTGTATTTATCAATGAAGAAATCCAATTGTTTCACAAATAATTTCTCTAGTATTTTTGAAAATTGAGGAAGAAGGGACACCGGTCTATAATTATCCATATAGTGCTTATCTCCATTTTTAAATATAGGTATTACCTTTCCTGATTTCATATTATTAGGAAAAACTCATTTTTGAAAAGACAGATTACATATATACGTAGGTCAGAGGTCTTACAATAGAATCAATTACTTCTTTAACAATTACCATGTCAATGGAATTTATATCAGTTGATGTTTTGTTTTTAAATTTTCTTACAATTTCTATTATATCTATTTCATTTACCCCACAAAGGAACATATAACTGATATTACCATTAATCAGATTATCAAACATATATTTTTTATCATCAGGTACAACAATTTTACTGGCCAAATTAGTGCCAACACCAACAAAATAATCGTTGAAGTCATCAACAATGTTTTTTAAATTGTCCACTGTATCATCAGAGCTATTTAGAAAATAACTTGGAAATTCAGATTTATAACATCTATTCCGAATAATATGATTGATTACTTTCCAAGTCCTTTGAATGTTGTTTTTACTGTCCTCTAATATTTTATTATAGCATTCCTTCTTCTGTCGTCTCATAATGGAAGTCAATTTATTCTTATACAACTTATATTTTTCTTCACTTTCACTGGTTCTCAGTTGTAAATATTTCTTATAAAGTAAATTGATAAGAGAATCACTGTTAACATCAGGTAGCTTATGGCCTTTCCGCCTTTCTCAGAAGTGGGAACCTGCCTCTTATCTCGTTTCCCAAACATGACTTCAGTTACAAGATTAAAACTTACTGACAACTCAAACTTCAACTTCTCAAATGATCAAAAACACGGTATACCAGACACAAGACGTACGAAACACTTATACAGGCAGTCCCTGGGTTACGGACGAGATCCGTTCTTACGTCTGTCTTTAAGTCGAATTTGTATGTAAGTCGGAACAGGTACATATAGTTCTTATTACAGTTTTTTATTTATTGCCAAGACACATTTCTTGAAATTATGCTCCATTTCCCAAAACTCTAAACACAAATGCTGACTCTTGACATTCAAGAGCTACAGCCAGGCAGCAGACAGACGGTCTTAAACAACTGTCTGCAAGTTTCCCTGAACTCGTGACTAGTTTCCACCCCAGTTCCCACATAATTGAGACTGTGTCTGTTCCACGTAGAGAAAACCGTAGTCTATTGAAACTCAAACCTCCCCGTGGGATTTTTTCTAATAATCTGATAAGGATCAACACGAACCATCGTAATGCAAATGCTAAACCTAATTTCGATAGAACTCTCCTTAAAATTGGGTTGCTAAATATAAGATCACTAGCTCCTAAAGCTGCCCTTGTGAACGAACTGATCACTGATTATAAACTTGACATTTTAAGTTTGACGGAGACTTGGCTTAGACCTGATGAGTACATAGCATTAAATGCATCTACCCCAGTTGGATACTCTAGTTGTCACAACCCTCGACAGTCAGGCAGAGGTGGCGGTGTGGCTGTTATTTTTGACACTAGACTACGCCTTACTAAGAAATCTTTAAACACATTCCCTTCATTTGAAGTGCTTTCCCTCGGCTCCATACAGACTAATGTAGATAATAGATCTGCATTTACTTCATCTTTTATACTAGCTACTATCTACAGACCCCCTGGACCCTATGCTGTTTTCCTCTCAGAGTTTTCTGACTTTTTATCAAACCTAGCAGTTATGGCAGATAAAGTTGTGATTATAGGCGACTTTAATATTCATGTTGATAATGGAAATGATTCTCTAGTGAAGGCTTTTGCTTCTATTCTTGACTCCGTTGGTTTTGTCCAAAATGTGTCTGGGCCGACTCATTGTCATCAACATACACTGGACTTAGCTTTATCCTATGGTATTAGCATTAGCAATCTAGTTGTCTCTCCTCATAATCCTGTGCTCTCTGACCATTTCCTTATTACGTTTGAAATTCATGCTACCACTGCTATTAGATCAAAACCAGTGTTCTACTTTAGTCGCTCCCTAAATTCCTCTACCATACCTAACTTTGTCAGCCTGTTCCAAGAATCATTTACTGTTAATCAGGATCCCACTAGTCTACAATCTATTGATCAGCTGACTGACAATCTAAATTACACCCTGCGCAACACACTTGATGCTGTTGCGCAAAAAAAAAAAAAAAAAACTAGCCAAAAGAAGCTTGCACCATGGTATACTGACCACACACGTGCTCTTAAACAAGCTTCTCGCAAGTTGGAACGTAAGTGGCGATCCACTAAATTAGAAGTATTTTATTCTGCCTGGAAAGACAGTCTGGTACAGTACAAATATGCTCTCTCCTCCGCAAGGTCAACCTATTTGTCTGATCTGATTGAGCGTAATAAGAATAATCCAAAATTTCTTTTTGATACAGTGGCCAAACTGACAAAGAACCAGACTGAAACCAATGCTAAGCCTCCCGCAGCCCATAATAGTAATGATTTCATGAACTTTTTCTCTGAGAAGATTGAGAAAATTAGAGATGAAATTTCTAAAATGGCACCTTCTGCTGTAGCGGACACTGATCAGAAAGCACAGGCTTACCAGGACAGGGGTCCTATGGCTACTCTTGAGTTTTTTAGTGCTCTGGAGTGGACTGAATTTTCTAAATTGGTTATGTCCTCCAAACCATCTACTTGTCAATTAGACCCAATCCCAACAAAACTTGTTAAAGAACTTCTTCCTGTTATGGGGCAATCCATGCTAGACATTATTAATCTGTCTCTTTCATCAGGCTATATGCCAAATTCTCTCAAAAAGTGGCAGTAATTAAGCCACTTTTAAAGAAACCAAACCTTGACCCAGAAAATCTCAGTAACTACAGGCCAATTTCTAATCTTTCTTTTCTCTCAAAATTCTAGAGAAAGCTGTAGCTCAGAGACTGACTTCGTTCCTGACATCAAATGACATCTATGAAACTTTTCAGTCAGGATTTAGGCAACACCATAGCACTGAGACTGCTCTTATTAAAGTTGTCAATGACTTACTGATATCAGCTGACTGTGGATGTGTCTCTATTCTTGTGCTTTTGGACTTAAGTGCTGCGTTTGACACAATAGACCACCAAACTCTTCTGAGCAGACTTGAAAACCTAGTTGGACTGCGTGGACAGGCACTCTCCTGGTTTAAATCCTACCTATCAGATAGATATCAATTTGTGCAGTTAAATGACGAGCCCTCTGCTCTCATCAAGGTGGAATATGGTATCCCTCAAGGTTCTGTTTTGGGGCCATTATTGTTCTCCCTTTACATGTTGCCACTTGGTGATGTCATTCGTAAACATGGCGTACATTTTCACTGCTACGCAGGTGACACACAATTATACCTATCAATGAAACCTGGCGAAGGACAATTCGAACAGTTGGAGGCCTGTTTTAAAGACATAAAAGACTGGATGTCAGATAATTTTCTATTGCTGAATACTGATAAAACAGAGATGTTGGTCTTGGGGCCCAAAAACCTCAGAAGAGGGTTATCTGATTTATCTCTTAATCTGGATGGTTGCTCTGTTGCTGCAAGTTTGGCGGTAAAAGACCTTGGTGTTACTATAGATCCTGGTCTCTCATTTGATAGTCACATCAAAAACATTTCCAGAGTAGCCTTTTTTTTCACCTGAGGAATATTGCCAAAATTAGGGGCTTCCTGTCATTAATAGATGCAGAAAAATTGGTACATGCCTTTGTTACATCTAGATTAGATTATTGCAATGCATTACTGTCTGGCTGTTCCAATGCCTCACTCAGGAGCCTACAACTCGTACAGAATGCTGCTGCAAGGATCCTGACTAGAACAAAGAAATATGAGCACATTAGTCCTGTGTTAGCGTCACTTCACTGGCTTCCTATAAACTATCGTAGACTATAAGGTACTCCTCTTAACTTATAAGGTGTTGCATGGACTTGCACCCTCTTACTTGACGGATCTACTTCATCCGTACAATCCCCCACGTTCACTTCGCTCACAAGATGCAGGCAACTTGGTAGTCCCTAGAATATCAAAAATACAGCAGGTGGCAGAGCTTTCTCCTATAGAGCTCCTTTACTGTGGAACAGTCTACCCATCTCTGTGAAGGAGTCAGACACGGTCTCAATTTTCAAGTCTAGGTTAAAAACGCATCTCTTTAGTCTCTCTTATAGTCATTAGGTGCAGATGTGAGGGGGCGTAGCAATAGAGCCTTCTGGTGCAATGAGCTATCCTTACTGTCACCAATCATAAGTGATGATCCGCCCCTATCAGGACTGCTGATGATGTGGTGGGATGGTCTCTGAGTGCCCTCATGGCTGCGTGCTCCCTGTGCCACTCACCTAATTAGTTATGCTGCCCTAGATTACTTCTGCTGGTGCAAAAGTGTTATCACTACTCTTCCCCCCTGATCCGGCGTGATATTTATCATAGTCATAATTGCACCTTTCCTCTTTTCTCCCCGGCTTCGTGGGCACCTGCCCGGAGCTCACCTGCCCCAGAGTCAACCCCCCACCCCTGCCATGTGTTAGCCGGATGCCGCTGGCCCAGACCCTAGCTGCTGGTTCCATCCCCCGCCCTGCCCTGGTATCTGGAGGGATGAGGTCCACCCCACTCCTACACTTAGAATGCCCTTCCAGTGGTCTGTTAAGCCGCATGAGCCTCAAGGACTATTTGTGTTGTTTTCTCTGTATCCCACAATTTTCCAGGAGTTCATCTCGACCGCCTTTTAAGGGGTCAGGGAATAATTTTCCAGTTTCCTACATTGGCTCCAATGGTTTTCTGGTTTTTTGATTCCCTCTGGAAAATGCCAATTGTGAAGCGCTGTGTGACAACCTGTTTGTAAATGGCGCTATACAAAAATAAAGATTGATTGATTGATTGAAATGCATAACTGCACACTCATCTTCACAAACTTCAAACTTCCATGTCAAAACCAAACTCTCCACTCAAAACCATGTCATCTTACATCTAAACCAAACTTTGCCTTCAGACATCACACAAAAGCCATCAAATACACATACACTACAAAATAGCCATTACACACTGGTGAGATCAATTCAAAACACTACCGTAAAAACCTGTTACTGCAATGAATAATGGCGCTTATGGTTTTCCCCCAGAACAACCTCTTTACATAATGAACACAATATAAAGACACAACACGTATGAATTTGCTAATTTTTTAATTCCTCCACAGGGCTCCAGGGTGCGACCAAAAATCTATCAAGTGCGACTAAGCATTTTGATTGGTTGCACCGGTGCACCTGAAATTTAGCAGGTCTGATTTAAACATTTTTCTGTAGATTATTTTGTCAGCGTATAGCGGGATTTTATGTACATCTTGCATATGTGCCGTGCGTCTCTGTGTGTGTGTGTGTGTGTGTGTGTGTGTGTGTGTGTGTGTGTGTGTGTGTGTGTGTGTGTGTGTGTGTGTGTGTGCGAGAACGTGCGCCTGTGTGAGACCGCGCCCTGCACTCCTCCCACATTCCTTGCGCGCAAACTCGAGAAATCGTGAGTAATCACAACCTGAAACGTCATTTACAAAGAAGAGAACTATCGATTCTTTTTTCGTTAAGAAGAATGCTGCGGTGCCCGTTACACTTGTCCCCGGCCCTGAAACGCCCAACCCAGACCCAACATCATCGGCAGAGATAGACTCATCTGACTCCGAGGCAGAGCCAGAGCCTACCACATCCAAAAAGGCCAAAACATATGCCTTTCGTAAAGAATGGCTTGTCCAATTTCCGTGACTCCGCTATAATAAAACGGCCAGCATAATGCATTGCATTTATTGTAAAGAGTGCGGCCAAAGCATGGCTGGTAACAGTGCTTTTTCATTCGGAGCATCGACGTTCCGAATCGAAACGATGAAAAAGCACAATTGATCTAAGGAACACGTCCTGTGCCGTGACAGGTGCGTGGCCGGCAGAGCAGCCCCCCTCCCAGCGGCGTTTCAGCGCCAGGCAGCGGCCAAGCGAAGCAGTGAGGAGCCGGACATGATCATTACATTCAACACTGCTTATAATATAGCCAAAGAAGAGCTCCCTTTTACGAAATGTAAGTCCGAGATCATCCTTATGAAGAAGAACGGGCTAAATGTGAATCTGACGTACAGCAACGACACTTCCTGTGCCCAGTTCATTGCGGACAATTTGACAAAAAAGACGGGTGTCCAAATCGCGGATTCGACCTACATGTCATTTCTGAGGGGCATGCCCCAGCTGAGGGGGATATTCTGAAAGGACCCGGGAGCAGCGCACACTTTTGTTTGAGTTATTTGTGTTTCATTTATTTATTTGAGTTTGTCAAGCACTTTAAACATCAGCACTTTTTTAAGTTTATTTTTTAAACAATTTAAGTTATTGCGATTTCTTGTTGGGTGTGCTGTGATTTAAATAAAGAAAAACATTTATCTGCACCTTATTCCTGTTTACAATCATTTACATAATGTGTTAAGAAATTACCATGTGTATGGGAACTGACAAAAGGCGATGTCCAAAGGCGCCACGGAAACTGTTGGGTGCATCGAAATGATGTGCTGGTGCACCTAAATGACAAAGTTAGTCTGGAGCCCTGCTCAATATACTGTAGTAAAATAAACTGAAATTGAGTGAAAAAGTAAATGTACTGTAAAAATATGCAACTGATACATAAAGAACGCAGAGTACAGTAAAATAATTTCCATGTATTTACCAATATAAACCAATGCAAAAAAAAACCCAGTTTGTACATAAAGACAGAAATCACATTTATTCTGCCTCAGCATCCCGTCTCTGGTCTGGGTCAGGCCAGAGATTCTCATCAACATCACCCTAACCCTGTACAAGTCTCACAGGATGCAAACCCCCAACTGCCTTCACCCCTCCCACCCCACCCACGCGCCCCACCCTCCTCCCCCTCCCACCCTCACAAGCACAAGCCCTCCTGATCCTGCAGCTTAACACCTCACACACTTTCACCAGCGACTAATCTGGGCTCATATGTACAAAGATTCTAAGAGTAGGAGTGCTGATCTAGGATCAGGTTTCCCCTGTCCATATCCTAACCATATCCATTATGAGCTAATAGGCTAAACTGATCCTAGATCAGCACTCCTACTCTTAGAATCTTTGTACATACGGGTCCAAACCTCTCCTACATTATTCTGTCTCAGAACACTGATAAAAACAGACGAGCACACGAAAGTCAAAATGAGACTCAACAATTTAACAAACTGCACAACAAGAATAAAAACATAGCGACAAGGCAGAAAAACAGGAAGCTGCAGAAAGCCACTATGTGTGATGCGTGTGCAAGGAGTCAACTCCAATCTCCCATCGAACGGCAAATTTAAGATGAACTTGCAATTGGCGTGGTGCCACAGTTCTGTGGAATTTTACACAAACATATGCGAGCAGTTACCCGGTATCACACACTGAGAACATTGAGATGTTTGGGGTGGGGTGCTTTTAACATTTAATTAAATTAAATTCCCCTCAATGTTTGTGAGCATGAAGACAATTCATCCTCAATTGTGACACTCAAACCATTTCTTAATGTGTATTGAAGCTGCCAAACTAATTTCCCTCTTTTTGGGATCAAAGGTCTTCTAATATAGGCGGCACGGTGGTGCAGTGGATAGCGCTGTCGCCTCACAGCAAGAAGGTCTCGGGTTCGAATCCAGGCCGGGGCCTTTCTGTGTGGAGTTTGCATGTTCTCCCGTGTCCGCGTGGGTTTCCTCCGGGTACTCCGGTTTCCTCCCACAGTCCAAAGACATGCACGTTAGGCTAATTG
>JAINUG010000761.1:27500-61654 GCA_029706075.1 Aldrovandia affinis
TTTTTGTCTAGACACCATTTCTGTCCATGAAATAAAGAACATATCCTGTATGTTTAACTGTGGTTATTGGCGTTGAATCAGCTGTAATGTCAGCAGATACACAGTGTAATTATGCAGCATTTTAAAGACATGGTTGTCGTGTATATACAGTGATTGACAATAAAGCTGACTCTGACTTTGACTTACAATGTTAAAGGAAGTGTTTTAGAACCCTTAAATTGGTGGTGTGTGGAAGTGTGGTATGAATGTTTGTGATCTGAAAAGCAATTCACAGAGTATAATATATATATATATATTATATTATAGTATTATATAGTTTATAGAGTTGAGAAGAATCATAGTTTTGAAACTAGAGAGGATGAGGTTTATACTCAGGGGTGCACATAAGTGGTACACCAGTACGCATTCACGTCCTCAAACGTTAATCACGTACCAAGCAAGACGACAAACGTTTTAAACATACACGTTTGATCAGTCCATCACTGGTAACTTAATTAACTAGTTAAAGTTGCGTATGTTTCAAAAGTGTGTCGTCTTGCTTGGGGGTATTCAAATCCTGATTTCACTAATTAGTTTACCTCCTTGGTCCAGGAAGCGAGCTGATTAGTGAATTCAGGTGGTGTAGTGCGTGGTTGGAGCAAATACCTGCAGACACTGCGGCCCTGGAGGCCTGGGTTTGACTCTGCGGCCCTGGAGGCCTGGGTTTGAGTTCCCCTGCTGGAGGTGTTTGTGCTCAAAATGTAGTTCTGTGCTGAAGTGCAAGTGTAACACCTGCTGTGTCCCACACCTCTCATTGTGATCATTACTAATTAATTATCAATATTAATTAATTATCAGTATTAATTGATGGCTGTTGCTCTTGGGTCCCTGGTCATCAAATGTATCCTCTAATTGTCCATTTTCATCTAATGAATTTCACCTGTTTATGAAATGTGCTATTTTAACGTCAGCTGTTTTTACAATTCAACTAATGCTGTTCAGGTGGGTCTTCACTCTGGCTGTGTGTCATTGGTTGACACTGATTGGCAATAATTGATAATTCACCACATCCTGCCATCAATTAATCAATGAACCAAAAGCACATAAATACTGTCTGTGTAGAGTTGTGGGGTTCCGCCCTGATGAGGGCATTCTGGGCCTGTACGCGCGGAGCGGCTGCAGTCTTTTAAGCTGTCTCCTAACCGATGCGCCCGAGTTACAAAGGCTTTTTAACTAAACCTCCAAGCAGGTGTGCCTTGGACATTTCTGGATGTGCCCTGCTATCCATTTATCAATTACATTTGACATTTTAGGCATTTAGCAGACGCTCTTATCCAGAGCGACTTGCACAGTTTACTTTTCTTTACATACAATCCATTCATACAGCTGGATATTTTACTGAAGCAATTCAGGATAAGTACCTTTAGCTCAAGGGTACAACGCTAGTGCCCCCACCTTGGAATTGAACCAGCAACTTCTGAGTTATATACCCAGTTCCCCCTAACCATTACACTACACTGCCACCCTACCCAAAGAGTGCTGTACTTTATAGACTTTAGAGCTTTTTCAATAAAGAGATTTCTTTAAAAAACAAACAGTCTGTTGCATTGAACTCTTCTCTTGCTTAAATGCAAAATCACATGCTCAGTTTTTTTACAATAGTTTTTGATTTGCATCCTGTTAAGACACTGTTCTAGTGTGAGGATGAGCCCCACGGTCTGCATGTTGTTAAGACACTGTTCTAGTGTGAGGATGAGCCCCACGGCCTGCAGATTTTTTTCCAGTTTTTCTCCCAATTTGGTAGCCAATTACACCCTCCATGTAATTAGATTTACCCCCCCCACACGAGTCCGCCGCTCGTCTCTATGAGGCAAGCTAATTCTCTGAGGGCAGCGAACTCCGTTCCTTCGAGACAGAATTCACCCCCACCCACGTTCTGGAGACTCCCTTATGTGCTTCACAGCAAACCCGAGCCGGCTCACCCTCCCCCCCTCACCCTGGGGCGAACAGCCAAACACCGCCCCCCGATCGGGGCTGACAACCAGGTAGAGACGGGTTCAGAACCGCGACTAGGTTTTAAACTCACTCCCGTGTGAATCAACATCAATCCCAACGATTCAATGAATTTGACTGCGAAGCCAAACCCTGAATTGTCTAAACACTCCCACTGTCAGCCACTGGGGGTCAGTATTGTGCTAGCAATATTGGTTTTGACCTCAGAGAAGGGTCTGGGGACACCCAGCAAATTGGAAAGAAATATATTTTTTTGATCATTTTCTTCATATTTTTTCCACATTAAATAAATTATATAGTTTTATATAAATTACATACTTTCAGATAATAAAAAAAAACCCTTGTGTTTGGTTGACACATCCTTGCTAATACTTGGTGATCCTCATAATGATGTAATATTTATATTGTGCTAAATTCTAAATACAGATATTTGCTCTAATGGCATCAGGATTTAGACCTGCTCCCATCTGTGTTGCAGCCTGTAGTGGTCATTGGATGCATGTGTCAAAGGTCAGCTGTGTTATTGAGCTGGACCTCAGCCGCAGAGCGGTGTGGTGGGTCGTGGGATTCTGGTTTTAGAGCCCCTGGTTTAGAGAGAATATCCCTGCAGAAACCCAGAGCAACAACAATGTTTACTGGGATTCAAAAAAGCTTGATTTTAATTGAGTTACCCAAACAGCTCCTTCAATCAAGTAGCGAGACGATATAATTAAACCGCATAACACATCTGAGCAGAACCTGAGTGTAACGGAACATTACATTACACATTGGGGCATTACGCTCTCGGGGAAATGATGCACTTCCCTCCTGGGAATTCAAAGTTATGCAAGTTTCCATTGAAATGAAAAAAGTTTAGCTGAACTACATTTGCCATTTTTACATTTTAAGCATTTAGCAGATGCTCTTATCCAGAGCGACTTACAATATGTGCATTAATACAGAATGGTCATGTTGATGTGAAGAGAGAGAAACGAACGACAACAGTGGTAACCAAGAAATATAAAAGATTTATTTCAGCTTCAAATTAGCATACAGATTAACAAGGGCCAGAAAATACAAGAGCCTAATGCAGACACACCTACAGTACAGCCACTTACAGCTGCTCAATACAGCTTTACACAATAATCAATGCATTTAGAAACATGTGTTCAAACAAAAGCCTTGCATGTCATTTTTACTATCTCATCAGCTTCATATTTATAGAAATTTTCCACCCATGGTCTCATGTCTTCTCTGACAGAAAGATGGAGGGAGATTTAACACAGGAAACAGAGCCACACAGAGACACAAGCAGAGTGTGATACAAGTGATCTGAGGCTTTAGTTCACAGTCTCTGGGGCGGCAAAAGAGCTTTTACGCGCTTATTTCATTTTACAAATGTATTTCTTGAGATCATTCTTTTCTTAGCAGGTGCCTTCATACAATATATTCTAAAACATAGCAGTTGTGTCATTACTGTAGTGAACCATTTACAGTATCCAGCTGAAGGAAATAGAGGCATCTATAAGCCCCTGATTATTGCTCTAATTTATATTTGCTCATCAATTATTTGATGATTTTGTGGATTTGCTGTGAGTAAAATATATGACAGTTTATATAGTTTAAATACTTTCAGCAAGCAGATGGATACATGCTTTACAGCATGAAGTTATGACACGGCATTAACCTACTGTCACTTCTGCAGAGAATAAGAGCATTAATATTATAATGATTACAGCTATTCTTTTAAATGCATTTTAAATCATTCGTCATTAAAAGATGATTTCAGAGAGGAAGTGCATCAGTCTCACAGACACTCCTCCAATCCAAATGGCAGCGGAAATCAGCCCATCCATCACCCAGCTGAACATCCCCCTGCACCCACCTCTGCCACCACCACCAGTCGCTGCACAGTCTTCAGACCCGCCATGATCATCTGGCTCTCCTGTCACCCAGAATCTGTAAGAGAAGCAGAGAGACTGAATGAGACACAGATGTGCTACTTCTCTATTGTTGCCTATGTGACGGTGTTGGTTCTGCCCGCAACGAGTTTCGAACCAAGGGGATCTCCGACGTGACAAGAGAGCGATTAAGCTCGCTGAGCTAAAGACTCAAGTCCCTAACTCCGGGAACTAATCGCACTCTTATCCACGTCACTCTGCAGCGGGTGCTCACGTGAGCCCATCCGCTACACCTACAGGGGTACTCTTTCACCCTCTCTGTCTATTGCTGTCTCTGTGACTGCACTGTGTGACTCTGCAGACTGTGAATAAGGATGCACAGGGTTTAGTCTGTGGAGACTCCTCTCTATGGGAGATAATACTGGACATTCCAGCATTTAAATCCAACATTCAAATTCAAAACACACACAATGTTGTAAATACATATTTTAAAATATAATGCATTCATATAAATTCTTTAAATGTTTTTTTAAATTATGTTAACCGTGTAGCTGAAAATGTTCATAAATATTGTATGACTCTGGGATGTGAGGTGGAGGTTAATGATGTTTCATACAGAGTTTATCTTCTGTCTGTATATTGATCCCCTGTAATGTGTCTGTAAGATTTCTTACGCTTTATCTTTCTGCAGAGGGGTTCCATCCACCCAGAGCCAGGTCCCCTCTGTTTCTGAGTCACTCAGTCCAATCCAGTAACCATAACCTCCTGTGTGTTTGGTGATGAAGTCCTGAACAAAGACAGAATGACTCACCACTCACTGTGCTGACAGAGACACTGAGGCTGTGTTTGCCTATTTGTTCAACACACTATATAGTGCACTATTTAGGGAATAGGGAACGGTTTCAAACACAGCCTGAGACAACAACATCAAACACACATCAGATTTTAAGAGCCGGCAAGTTATCGGGAACATAAGTATATGTTTTATATATAAAAAAAAATATAATAATAATAATAATAATAATATATATTATAATATTACTATAAAATATAATATATAATGTTATATATATAACATATATATAATGTTATATATATAACAAATATATATACAAAGCCTACTTATCAATCTATATTGTTAATGTTCTACCCACCACCCGCTCACTTATTCATCCATTCATTCAGTGTCTTACCTTTTCCTCTTCAGTCTCTATAATCACCAGGTCAGCTCCCTGTTTAAGGCAGTCACTGCGACTGTCATTCCAGCTCTTCCTCTCAGTAGAGAAGTAGTAACACTTGGAGTTTCTCTGCTCCCAGCCCTCTGGACAGGGTCTACACACTCTCTCTGTACAGAAACAACAGGCAACAGCATACTTTGAAGTAAGAGGTAAGAAAAATAAGTAAAAGTGCTCTTTGAAAGACAGAGTAGCACCACTCACTCTGTGATCTGAGGGGACAGTACTGATCCAGAACGGGGAATTTCACTACCACAGCATCAAAGTCTCTCTGTAGCTGGTCTTTCTGTGTATTCAGGCTGTCGTAGTCTCTCTGGAGCTGGTCTTTCTGTGTATTCAGGCTGTTGTTGTCTCTCTGTAGCTGGTCTTTCTTTCTGTCTCTCTGGAGCTGGTCTTTCTGTGTATTCAGGCTGTTGTTGTCTCTGTAGCTGGTCTTTCTGTGTATTCAGGCTGTCTCTCTGAGCTGGTCTTTCTGTGTATTCTGTGTATTCAGGCTGTTGTTGTCTCTCTGTAGCTGGTCTTTCTGTGCATTCAGGCTGTCGTAGTCTCTCTGGAGCTGGTCTTTCTGTGTATTCAGGCTGTTGTTGTCTCTCTGGAGCTGGTCTTTGTCCAGGGTGCTGTTATTGACTCTTAATGGTTCCTCCACACATCCCATGGAACAGTTCTGAGATGCACTCGTATCTAATTCACAAAGGGGAAAAGGCACTGTAAATACAAGAACAGGGCCCGTATTCACAAAGAATTTTAAGAGTAAAAGTTGGTCGTAACTCCGGAATTTAGGCGCAAGTTCCAAAAATAATGGGCGTGTCACTCATAAATTTAGGAGTCCTACATTTTTGGGATAAGAGTATTTCACAAAGGAGAAGTTAGAAGCAGGCAAGAGGACTTCTAAGTCGCTAAAGACCTACTCACTCACGGCGATCCGAAAATCTGCTGTTGCCAGCAATCGTTGTCGCAATTGCGTCAACACTGGAGATATTGAATGATACAGAGCTCATAAAAAGGTACCGCCTCAATCGCGAGGGTATTATATATATAATATTATATATATTATATATAGATACCCGCTGATTTTTTACGAGATGCAGACATGTAACCAATTGACTAGTCAGTATTCTTGGTTTCATGTTAAATCAGTGACACGTAGCCTACATTTGTATTTTAGAATCTTTATTAGAATATAATAGGGGTGCATCGGATCATTTTTCGGATCAGCAAAAAAAAAAAAAAATTACGGGACCAAAGGCGCGTTTCCACCAAATATTACCAGTAACTATTCTCAAGGAATTGAATGAATGATAATTTCAGTTTTTCAATGTAAGTTATTTCACTAAATCTTTATTCAAAAATTTCACAAAAGACATATTTAGATTCAGTACGCCTTAGGCGATGTAACTAGGGTGGTCTTATGCCTGAATTAATTTAATAAAAAAATAAAAGATCGCTAATGTTTCAATTCTATTTAATTCGGTCGCGTTTCTAAAAACATGCCTCCCAGAAAGGCATTTAGTATGAAAAACAAAGCAAACCAAAACATATATGGTTTATATAACAGCGGCTGTATTTGTATTTCTCTATGATGGTTCAATTTAGCTATTAATCCGCGGGTCATATGCGTGCCGAACCGTGGGGTTGATCCACGCGGGAGAGACCCATCCCCTATATCAGCCAATCACTGTGGGCATTCTGAGTAAGCTCGTTCATGAGAAACAACGTCATCCTTAGCAACGACGTCAACCCCGCCCTCACTCTTAGCTTGACAATATTAGGAATTCCTTAGTATGAGTTGGTCTTTGGAGCTTTGTGAATAGGTTTTAAGGTGGGACTCCTAACTAAAAGGTTTTAGTGCGATTTAGAAAGACTCCTAGTGGTAAGATAAAATTCTTTGTGAATACGGGCCCAGATCAACAATCTCCATTTCTTACAGAATAAAATGATCAATTAATTTCATACTTCCCCACTGTATGAAAAAGCCACCATGTATCAATTGTATAATACATACAATTTAGTCAACCTATGAAAAAATAATCTTAAAAACATATCACGTTGACCACAAACATCATCTGCTAAAAGTTAGCTTTTTCCTCTAAGGCATAGAATCTTGTTTTAGAGGACCGAGTTCCAATGCCAGTCTCCGATTGGAACTGGGTGTTGTGGTCAGATGAGACCAAAAGTTCGCTTTTTGGCCATGCACACCAGCAATGGGTTTTTTGCGTCAGAAGGACACTTATGTCGCCTCCCGCGTGGTCTAGTGGTTTCAACGTCCGATGCTGGCCACGGCGACCGGGGTTCCATTCCCCAGTCTGCGCCAGAGTCGGCTCTGGCCGGGAGTGCCACTAGGGGGCAATTGGCTGTCCGCCCCAGGGAGGGGGGAGGGAAGCTGACACAGTTTGCTGTGCACAGAAGTGGTTCTGGGGTGCTGGAGTTACAGTCAACAGCATGGCAAGTGCCGTCTCGGAGGAGACGATGCTTCGCCTTTGTCACTGCCGGTCACAGGGCTACGGCAGCAAACTACGAGGGAGGGGATTGACCTAAGAATAGAGGGAGTAATTGGCTACCAAATTGGGAGAAAAACAGGATAAAATCTGAAACAAATTTTAATATTTGGACACTTAATGTTGAACAGCCCTGTCCCTATGGTGGATCTTTGATGTTTTGGGTTTTTTGCATCTTGGTTTTTGTTAAGGTCATTAGAATCATGAAATCCAGCGGTACATCGCCTTTGTCACTGCCGGTCTCAGGGCTACGGCAGCGAGCTCACAATACGAGGAGGGGGGATTGACATGAAAAGAGAGAGGGTGTAATTGGCTACTAAATTGGGGAAAAAATGGGATAAAATCAGAAACAACACACAGACACACACACACACACACACACAGTGACAGTGTATCTGTGACGACCGTGATAAGGACCCAGACGCAGATCAGGGATATGGCAAAAGAGTAGTTTATTAGCAGGCAGGGGTCAAAACCAGGAATCAGAGAATCGGAGGTACAAAAACACGAGGCAGAGAGAAGTCGATAATCAGGCAGTCAAAAGGTCGATATCAAGAAGGCAGAAGGGCAAACAATCAAAATCACTAGGCAGGCTCGGAGTCGTAACAAGAAGGATAGTCTCGGGAAATACAAATTACTCTGGCTTCGGAAAGGTAGGCTCAGGGAAAATTGAATCAACGTACTGACACGGAAGGATGAAAAC
This sequence comes from Aldrovandia affinis, assembly GCA_029706075.1. Taxonomy (NCBI): domain Eukaryota; kingdom Metazoa; phylum Chordata; class Actinopteri; order Notacanthiformes; family Halosauridae; genus Aldrovandia; species Aldrovandia affinis. The sequence goes on from JAINUG010000761.1 coordinate 35,806, forward strand.
ACTGAACATATATACAGGCAGACACAGGGAACACAATGGAAAACAGGTGTGACTGGGAGGAGAGAGAGTTAGGAAACACAGGTGAAAACAATGGGAATCGTAATCTAATTACGAGGGGAAACGAAAGACACGGACTGGGAAACATACAAACAAATATACAATAAACGACCTACCTGGGAGATCAGGCAGACACGTGCATAGCTAGAGGGGAGGAACGCAAAGAGAGAAAGTGCGTGCGTATGAAAGGGAAAGTGAAAAGCTAATCAGGGATAGGATAAAGAGAGAGAATGAACGAAAGTTTGAAGCGTGAGATAATTAGTGATTAGTAGTGTTAGTAACTAAATCTAAATCCCTAACGTTAGTAGATTAGTTAGTTAGTACTGTACACATCTAACTAATATATACAAAGTGCGATCACGAAAGTAGGAAAGAAGAAAACGAGAAAATAAGCGAAGGCGGAGGAAACCCGGAAATGTAACGACCCGAAGTGCATGACAAGACAGGGAGTGGATCACGAACTAAGACGGAACTTTTGATTGCCTCACTGCTGCCGCTATGTGTCTCAATGAGGCGTCCTTTCGTTTTAAAGGAACCGCAGAAAGAATGCCCTGTTTCTGACTGTCGTTCAAGCTTGCAAAGCATTTGTCCAAATCCTCCGTGTTCCCCTCTGCGTAATTGCGCGTTGAGGGGGCATCGTTTCTGTATTGCTTTGGTGCCCTGCACTGTCTCCAAAAACGTCTCGGTTTCCCACAATTACGACAGTTATTGCTACATCTCATATCATTGATAAGAGAATCACTGTTAACATCAGGTAGCTTATGGCCTTTCCGCCTTTCTCAGAAGTGGGAACCTGCCTCTTATCTCGTTTCCCAAACATGACTTCAGTTACAAGATTAAAACTTACTGACAACTCAAACTTCAACTTCTCAAATGATCAAAAACACGGTATACCGGACACAAGACGTACGAAACACTTATTATACAGGCAGTTCCCGGGTTACGGACGAGATCCGTTCTTACGTCTGTCTTTAAGTCGAATTTGTATGTAAGTCGGAACAGGTACATATAGTTCTTATTACAGCTTTTATTTTATTGCCAAGACACATTTCTTGAAATTATGCTCCATTTCCCAAAACTCTAAACACAAATGCATAACTGCACACTCATCTTCACAAACTTCAAACTTCCATGTCAAAACCAAACTCTCCACTCAAAACCGTGTCATCTTACATCGAAACCAAACTTTGTCTTCAGACATCACACAAAAGCCATCAAATACACATACACTACAAAATAGCCATTACACACTGGTGAGATCAATTCAAAACACTACCGTAAAAACCTGTTACTGCAATGAATAATGGCGCTTATGGTTTTCCCTCAGAACAACCTCTTTACATGATGAACACAATATATAGACACAACACGTATGAATTTGCTAATTTTTTAATTCCTCCACAGGGCTCCAGGGTGCGACCAAAAATCTATCAAGTGCGACTAAGCATTTTCATTGGTTGCACCGGTGCACCTGAAATTTAGCAGGTCTGATTTAAACATTTTTCTGTAGATTATTTTGTCAGCGTATAGCGGGATTTTATGTACATCTTGCATATGTGCCGTGCATCTCTGTGTGTGTGTGTGTGTGTGTGTGTGTGTGTGTGTGCGTGTGTGTGCGTGCGTGTGTGTGTGTGTGTGTGTGTGTGTGTGTGCGTCTCTGTGTGTGTGTGTGTGTGTGTGTGTGTGTGTGTGTGTGTGTGTGTGCGTGCGTGCGTGTGTGTGTGTGTGTGTGTGTGCGTGTCTGTGTGTGTGTGTGTGTGTGTGTGTGTGTGTGTGTGTGTGTGTGTGTGTGTGAGAACGTGCGCCTGTGTGAGACCGCGCCCTGCACTCCTCCCACATTCCTTGCGTGCAAACTCGAGAAATCGTGAGCAATCACAACCTGAAACGTCATTTACAACGAAGAGATCTATCGATTCTTTTTTCGTTAAGAAGAATGCTGCGGTGCCCGTTACACTTGTCCCCGGCCCTGAAACGCCCAACCCAGACCCAACATCATCGGCAGAGATAGACTCATCTGACTCCGAGCCAGAGCCAGAGCCTACCACATCCCAAAAGGCCAAAACATATGCCTTTCGTAAAGAATGGCTTGTCCAATTTCCGTGACTCCGATATAATAAAACGGCCAACATAATGCATTGCATTTATTGTAAAGAGTGCGGCCAAAGCATGGCTGGTAACAGTGCTTTTGCATTCGGAGCATCGACGTTCCGAATCGAAACGATGAAAAAGCACAATTGATCTAAGGAACACGTCCTGTGCCGTGACAGGTGCGTGGCCGGCAGAGCAGCCCCCCTCCCCGCGGCGTTTCAGCGCCAGGCAGCGGCCAACCAAAGCAGTGAGGAGTCGGAAATGATCATTACATTCAACACTGCTTATAATATAGCCAAAGAAGAGCTCCCTTTTACGAAATGTAAGTCCGAGATCATCCTTATGAAGAAGAACGGGCTGAATGTGAACCCGACGTACAGCAACGACACTGCCTGTGCCCAGTTCATTGGAGTGATCGCGGACAATTTGACAAAAAAGACGGGTGTCCAAATCGCGGATTCGACCTACATGTCATTTCTGAGGGGCATGCCCCAGCTGAGGGGATATTCTGAAAGGACCCGGGAGCAGCGCACACTTTTGTTTGAGTTATTTGTGTTTCATTTATTTATTTGAGTTTGTCAAGCACTTTAAACATCAGCACTTTTTAAGTTTATTTTTTAAACAATTTAAGTTATTGCGATTTCTTGTTGGGTGTGCTGTGATTTAAATAAAGAAAAACATTTATCTGCACCTTATTCCTGTTTACAATCATTTACATAATGTGTTAAGAAATTACCATGTGTATGGGAACTGACAAAAAGGCGATGTCCGAAGGCGCCACGGAAACTGTTGGGTGCATCGAAATGATGTGCTGGTGCACCTAAATGACAAAGTTAGTCTGGAGCCCTGCTCAATGTACTGTAGTAAAATAAACTGAAATTGAGTGAAAAAGTAAATGTACTGTAAAAATATGCAACTGATACATAAAGAACGCAGAATACAGTAAAATAATTTCCATGTATTTACCAATATAGACCAATGCAAAAAAAAAAAACAGTTTGTACATAAAGACAGAAATCACATTTATTCTGCCTCAGCATCCCGTCTCTGGTCTGGGTCAGGCCAGAGATTCTCATCAACATCACAGGCAATCTTAGCCCTAGCCAGACAGCGGGGGGGAAAAACCCCTTGCATGCCTTATCTTATCTATCTATCCTGAGGTTCTGATTGGTGTGTGAACAATTTTGACACACACACACACTCACACACACACACATGTCAAGAAGACCACAGTCGTTTTTACTCTCCGCCCAAATTGGGTCTTTGGCGGCATCTGCTTTGTGTAGCTGTCTTAAATTCCACATGACTTTACCGTCAGAAAATTCAAGACTCGAATTTAACTTTAATAAAACATCCATACCCAGTAAAGGCTGACACGCTTCTCCGACCCATAAATTAGCCGTTATCTCTGCAGGCCCTACTGAAATGGACATAGGCTGCGTCTGTTGTAACGTCACAGCCTGCCCCCCTACACCAAGGCAAGATATTGTTCTTTGCATATGAAGCAGGTAAAACAGTGAGTTCAGCGCCAGTGTCTAGAAGGAAATCAATGTCTATTTGCCGGTTAATGGTCGCACAGACACAACGTCCGTCTTTTGATTGCCTCACTGCTGCCGCTGTGTCTCAGTGAGGCGTCCTTTCGTTTAAAGGAACCGCAGAAAGAATGCCCCATTTCTGACTGTCGTTCAAGCTTGCAAAGCGTTTGTCCAAATCCTCCGTGTTCCCCTCTGCGTAATTGCGCGTTGAGGGGGCATCGTTTCTGTATTGCTTTGGTGCCCTGCACTGTCTCCAAAAATGTCCCGGTTTCCCACAATTACGACAGTTATTGCTACGTCTCATATCATTGATAAGAGAATCACTGTTAACATCAGGTAGCTTATGGCCTTTCCGCCTTTCTCAGAAGTGGGAACCTGCCTCTTATCTCGTTTCCCAAACATGACTTCAGTTACAAGATTAAAACTTACTGACAACTCAAACTTCAACTTCTCAAATGATCAAAAACACGGTATACCGGACACAAGACGTACGAAACACTTATACAGGCAGTCCCCGGGTTACGGACAAGATCCGTTCTTACGTCTGTCTTTAAGTCAAATTTGTATGTAAGTCGGAACAGGTACATACAGTTCTTATTAATCGTCACTTAGTTAAATGTTTGTCTTAGTGTTGTTTGTTTTACCTTTCTGTGCATATAAAACACTGAAGAAAAACTCCAAATACGATAAAACATCTTAAACATAACATTCAGTATATAATACTACTGTAATAATAACAATACTGTAATATTAATAATAATAATACAGTAATAATAAAAGTAACTATGTACATACAATACTGTACTGTAAAAAAAAAACATTAAAGAAACGCTTCGAGCCTTTTCTTGCACTAAAGAAAGGCTAATAGGCATATTACGCTGATTTTGGTCTTCTATCCAAATGATCAATAGCCTTTCCATCTCAATAATTAAACCATTGCGTTGCTTGGTAATAATTGTGGCATTCATCGGGGCATGGCCTTTCACATGCTCCATTATTCTCCCTTTGTCTTTTAAAATTGTTTTTTAAAAACCGATCGTTGACCGGCTGTAGCCCAATGGCTGATGGCGTTTCACCTCTCTCCGATTTCTTTATTATTTCAACTTTACTTTCCATGGTGATTGTTTTCCTTTTCTTTGATGCATCACCGGCAGTTTGCATCGGGATTTACGCTTTGGAGGCATCATTGTAAGGGTAAGAGAAAGAGAAAACGGGACTGTGATCTGACTTAAAATAACTCACGGTGATCTCTGTTCCTTGAGCGACGAACCGCTGAAACCGCGCAATGTTTTCATGAGCATCACAAAGTAGTGCGTGCGTTCGTTATTACGAACCATTGTATTTAATTAATTTTTTTAACATAGTAGGCCTTATGACAGTCCGTTCGTAAGTACGAGTTGTCCATAAGTCGGACGTTCGTAACCCGGGGACTGCCTGTACATTAAACATTAAACAATGACCACGATACAAAAAACGCTTGAACGGACAACGGATAGTTTCTCATACACACGTCAGGGTAGAGCAAGTTTTATACACCAGCGTTAAAATCATGAATGCTGCCACAGGCAGCTCTTGTAATCAGGGATCCTCTGAAAATCCCTGGTCACTCACTGGAGGATTCACTTAATTTAGTCCTTTAAATTAGTGAACTGTGCCCTGCTTCCCATCTACCTGGAATCCCCTACGACAGTGAGGCCGAACAAGCGCGCACCGACGTTAAAATCACAAACGTCGCCACAAACACCCTGTTGCAATTATTGTCTCTCTGAAAACCGTTAATCGCTCAATGGAGGATTCATTAATTTACTTCTTTAAATTATGAAATGTGCTTTGCTCGCCTATGTCCCTGGGATTCCCTTTTTTCCCAAAACTTGCTCCCGTGGGGCAGTCTTTCCTCCCGCAAGAAGTAGTAGTACTTTCACAAACTTCAAGAGTACTTACTCAGCATACAATGATATTGCGATGGCAATATCAGCGTAGGTATTTCCTCTCCATTCCTTAATTACAAACGCACCACAGCGAATGCTCTCAGTTCGTTTATCAAGCTAAATAATTAGAAACAGGAAACTCACCGGATGATGGAAAAGGAACTCGTAGTCCAATCCTCTCTGTTTTTCTGGGATTTGGTTATTCGTTGATCTCGGTGGAACCTCCAAATTGAAGAATTGCCAGATGGAAACAGGATAAGAAGTGGGGGCATACAGACTTCAGTCCCGAGACTCCAAATAAAATGCCACTAAAGAAAACACCTAAATCTAACAGTAGGTAGAGTGTGGTTCTGTGTGGTTCAGTAGGTAGAGCGTGGTTCTGTGTGTCTCAGTAGGTAGAGCATGGTTCTGTGTGGCTCCGTAGGTAGAGTGTGGTTCTGTGTGGCTCAGTAGGTAGAGCATGGTTCTGTGTGTCTCAGTAGGTAGAGTGTGGTTCTGTGTGGCTCAGTAGGTAGAGTGTGGTTCTGTGTAGCTCAGTAGGTAGAGTGTGGTTCTGTGTGGCTCAGTAGGTAGAGCATGGTTCTGTGTGGCTCAGTAGGTAGAGTGTGGTTCTGTGTGGCTCAGGAGGTAGAGCGTGGTTCTGTGTGGCTCAGTAGGTAGGGCGTGGTTCTGTGTGGCTCAGTAGGTAGAGTGTGGTTCTGTGTGGCTCAGTAGGTAGGGCGTGGTTCTGTGTGGCTCAGTATGTAGAGCGTGGTTCTGTGTGGCTCAGTAGGTAGAGTGTGGCATTGGCAACGTTTAGGTTGTGGGTTCAATTCCCACTGGGACCACATATACTGAAATGTATGCATTCACTACTGTAAGTTGCACATAGGTATGACTTAAATTAATATTAATGAATGAAGTTAAGGAAAGAGAGTGTGGAGAGAGTGTGTCAGATAGAGAGAAGGGAGAGAGAAAGAGAGAGAGTCAGTCAGAGATATAGAGAGACAGTGTCACACATACACATAGAGAGAGAGAGAGAGAGAGAGAGAGAGAGAGAGAGAGAGAGAGAGAGAGAGAGAGAGAGAGAGAGAGAGAGAGAGAGAGTCAGGCAGAGATATAAAGAGATAGTGTGTGTCAGATACAGAGAGAGAGAGAGTGTCACAGTGAGAGTCAGAGAGAGAGAGAGAGGCAGATATAAAGAGAGAGTGTGTCAGATACAGATGGTGATTTCACAGAGAGAGAGAGAGAGTGAGTGTTCAGATACAGATGGTGATTTTCTGCACACAAAATCTTTTTAGTTAATTTTCTGAAAAATAACACTTAAATGCACAAATGTATGTCATTATACTAAAATAAAAAGATCACAGACCACAGATCACAGAAATCGGATTCCTGTAAAATGCACCTGTCGCAAAATTATAGAAAAATGAACACAGTGGACGTTTGCTTGAACAAACCCCAGCAGGTGCAAGATTATAACACAAGACCTCTTTTATTTCAACTTCATTTAAAACATTTTTTTTTTTACAATTGTTTTCAGATTTTTTCCCATTTTTCTACCAATTTAGTAGCCAATTACATCCTCTATTTATTTTGATTTGCCCTCCCCCACACGAGTCTGCGTCTCGTCTGAGTCCTCTCTAGGAGGCAAGCTAATTCTTCGAGGGCAGTGAACTCCGCTTCCTTCGAGACGGAATTCGACCACCCAAGTTCTGGAGACTCCTAAACACTGTATGCCAAAAACAGGGCGTCTGGTGCACGCTGTCACACTGCCTGTTAGGCAGTGACAGCCGTGTAATAAAATGATAGAGTGATATTGGTAGATCAAAGGTTGTGGGATTAATCTTATATAGATTATATCCGTCAGCATTCTGCAAAATCTTGTTAAATTTGATGTGTCGGATGAAAATAAAAGATTCTGTCTAAAAAATCACGTCACTGTATTGAGGAAGACTCTAAAAGCAAGTAAAGGAAAAAAGGTGAAGAAGGCCAAGTAGTAATCTTGGAAATGATAATGATCATGCATCACAAGGTGTACTCTTTCTACCTGTTTTCATAGTTTTATTTATGCAAGTGCTAAGGGTTGGTTCTTTAAATATAAATGGTGGGAGAGATAGACTGAATAGAGCTCTGGTTAAAGAGGTTGCTCAACAGAAAAAGTTGGATGTAATTTTACTCCAGGAAACACATAGTGACCAAGACAACGAAATAGATTGGGGCTTATGGTGGGAGGTTCACACATCCTAAGCCATGGAACTAACTTAAGTGGGGGGGTAGCTTTGCTGCTGGCTTGGATGTAAATATACTTTCTACTACCGAGCTAGTGAGGGGGCGGGCGTTGCTGGTAAGAGTAGAGATAGAGGGTTTAGACTTTTCCTTTATTAATGTATATGTTCCCAATCAGGGCTCTGATAGATTATTATTTTTTAGGAAAATAAAGCAGGAGTTGGTGCAGCTTAACCTAGACTATATAGTAATGGGTGGGGATTGGAACTGTACGCTCCAGTTTACCCTTGATAGGATGAATGAGGAGCCTCACCCACAATCATTGCTGCCGAAGAAAGGAGATCTGGCATTATTAAAGAGCCTTCCATTAATAGTGTCAGCATATGCTGATGATATCAATATTTTCATCACAGATCAGGGGGATGTACAGGCTGTGGTGGATAGTCTTGGGATTTATGAAAAGGCCTCATCTGCTAAGGTAAACTGGACTAAGTGTGAGGCCTTACAGGTGGGGAAGAGGAGAGAGAGGGCAGTGCCCAGTCTGCCTGCAGGTCTCCAGTGGGGGAGGAGGAACAGGTTGAGGGTACTAGGGGTTTACTTAGGCACTCAGGGCTTTCAGAAGCAGAACTGGGAGGGTGTAGTGGAGAAGGTGTGTGCTAAGTTGTCTAAATGGAAATGGCTGCTACCCCTGTTGTCGTACAGGGGACGAGTTCTGGCTGCTAATAATTAGGTCGCCTCAACGCTGTGGCACAGAGTGGCTGTCTTACCTCCACCAAGGGGACTAATGGAGGAAGTTCAGAGATTACTGGTCAATTTTATCTGGTCAGGTCAGCACTGGATACGTGCTGCTGCATTATACCTGTCAGTAGAGGAAGGAGGACAAGGTCTAATTGACATTAACTCGAAGATATTGGCTTTTAGAATTAAAACAGCTCAGAGGCTGCTTTACCATTATGGTTTAAGGTGGGGGGACACTGCTGAGCTGCTTTTACGAAGAGCTGGTCGGTTGGAGTACAGCAAACAACTGGTTTTGATTCGGCCAGATGAAGCGGATCTTACTGGACTTACCCCATTTTACAGTTCTGCTCTGCAGGCATGGCAGGTCCTGAAGGCTACCATCTGGATTGTGGCTGTTTGAGGAGCCACTATTTTACAACAGTTTTATTGAAACACAGACTCTGTCTTCAGCAAGCCTACGTTCTAGCCTGCGTGAGGCGGGCTGTGTAAAATTAGGGCATCTAATGAAGGCCACACAAACAATGTTTGATGTCCTGGGAAAAAAGGCCAACATCAGGTCTTCCAGGTTGCTGAGCAGAATTGTGGAGGAGGTCTGTGCGTCTCTGCCGGGACCCTTGAGGGTGTTTGCTGAAAACTGTACGATGGGCCAGTGGGAGGGTGAAGGCAAGTACAGTTTCCCATCTCTGACTGTTGCTCCTGCTGTCGGCGAGTGGCAGGAGGGGGAGGACCAGTTTCTCTTTTTCACAACCCCACAGCTTGGGAAGTTTGAGGAGATGGGGAAAAAAGCAGCATACTTTGTCTGTGTTAAAGTGTGTCACTTACGGTCCTTTGTAGGGATGAAAGGGTCGAGGTGGTCCGAGTTTTTTGGCCCAGATAAATCTCTGAAAGGCTGCTGGCGGTCCCTGTATAAGCCGCCCATTGAAAAGTGGACAGCTGACCTCCAGTGGAGGATAGTACATGGGGCAATAGCCACGAACAGACATATAGCACACCTGGATCCTAGTCACGGGGTGGGGTGCATTTTTGTTCACAGGATGAAACATTAGCACATTTGTTCATACAGTGGTCCAAAATACTTGGCAAGGAAGAAATATGTTCATATTCTCATGAATTTTATGTCAGTGGTGGCTAAGCTGGCCATCTGGATATCTCAAAAAATACAATCTGGTGGAGCATGCTTATCACAAGACAGTGGACAGTCTAGAGGTGTTTAGCCTCATATGGGCTGTGGGAAGGGTTTTGTGTATGGTGGGAGGCAATGGAGATGTAATTCTTTCATTTTGAAATGACTGCTGTATTTATTGTTTGAATTTTCTTAAGTTTTTTAGTTATTTTTATTTTAGCATTTATTTATTTTTTGTATGGTTTAATATGACGTTTTCTGCTGAAGTGTTGTAAGCTCTATGTTTTGTGTTGTTGTTGTCATGTTCTGTCTGAGCATATGGGATGTGTGATGGACTGTGTTCATCCTCAGATCTGATTTGTGCCAATAAAGGCGGTTTTAAATCTCAAAAATCTCTCTCTCTGTGTCTCTCTCTCTCTCTCTCTTTTTTTTTCTTGTGTGTGTGTGTGTGTGTGTGTGTGTGTGTGTGTGTGTGTGTGTGTGTGTGTGTATGTGTGTGTGTGTGTGTGTGTGTGTGTGTGTGTGTGTGTGTGTGTGTGTGTGTGTGTGTGTGTGTGTGTGTGTGTGTGTGTTTATGTATGTGTGTGAGTGTGTGAGTGTATGTGTGTGTGTGTGAATGTGTGTGTGTGTGTGTGTGAGTGAGTCATAATGCAGAGTTATAGTGAAATTGCAGTAATGTTACACAGTTGAGTTTTAACTCGACTGGTGTCATTTCAGACTCACTGGTCTGTCCTTAAAGGACCTGTATCACTTCTCATACAACTCTGTGCTGAGTTCATATTGGAGAGGAGACAGCTCCCTCTACTGGCGAGAACTGGCAAACTGTGGTAGATGCAGCTTAACGTGGATGATGCATCTCTCTCTCTCTTTATCTCTCTCTCTCTCTCCCCTCTCCCTCTCTCCTCTCTCTCTCTCTCTCTCTCTCTGTCTCCCTCTCCCCCCTCTCTGTCCTCTCTCTCTCTCTCTCTCTGTCTCTCTTCCTCTCTCTCTCTCTCCCTCTCCCTCTCCCCCTCTCTTTCTCTCCCTCTCTCTATCTCTCTTTCTCTCTCTCTCTCTGTCTCCCTCTCTCTTTCTCTCTCTCTCCCTCTGTCTCTTTCTCTCTCTCTCTCTCTCTCTCCCTCTTCCTCCTCTCCTGTCTCTCTCCCTCTGTCTCTTTCTCTCTCTTTCTTTCTCCTCTGTCTCTTGTCTCTCTCTCTCTCTCTCTCTCTCTCTCTCTCTCTCTCTCTCCTCTCTCTCTCTCTGTCTCTCTGTGTCTCTCTCCCTCTCACCCTCTCTCTCTCTTTCTCACTCTCTCTCTCTCTGTCTCCCTTCCCCCCCTCTCTGCCTCTCCCTCTCCCTCTCTCTGCCTCTCCCTCTCCCCCTCTCTCTTTTCTGTGAAAGAATTTGGCATTCAAAAAGCAGCGCAATAGAGAAACAGTCGACTGGAATGGAGGAAAAGTGCTCAAGTTGCTTATTTTGTTACACCAGCGAGTGCTCAGGAGGCAGCGCGTTGCCATTGTCACTGCCGGTCACAGGGCTACAGCAGCGAACTACGAGGGAGGGGATTGACCTAAGCACAGCGGGAGTAATTGGCTACCAAATTGGGAGAAAAACTGGGTAAAATCAAAAAAATAAATGGATTATTTTTTTTTTCGTATTTAGTTTTTTGCAATGTACTCCAAATGCATATCGCCTGGGTTCACAGGTGTTTTTTTAAAGTAATATATAAACTATACATTCATTACAGCGCGTTTCATAGCTCGTCCAGGAACATGAGAGCACCTCCCGTTTTGTGCCTTAGAGCCCCCAGGGGCCACAGTCACACCTGAGTGGAAGGAGCTTATGCAGGGGCCAGTGGCCCCCATCTCAAAGTCACAACACACTTTTCCTCACACATATCTACCTGTACAATCCGCCATACCTCTCATCCCTGCTCAAGGACTGTATCGGCACGCCGCATCAGGGCTTTTTACACAGACTCCATGCCATTACTGTATTACTGGAACTTGGTGAGTCATTTCTTTATTGCACTGGTCCTGGGGGTTATGACATTGTTGGGATTACAGAGACATGGCTTGGCGCAGCGGATGGGGAGGAATATAATGTAGAGGGGTACAAATTGTTTAGGAAGGATAGAACTAATAAAAGAGGAGGGGGAGTGGCCCTTTATGTGAAAGACTATCTTAATGTGCAGGAAATTCCAGGTATAAACCCATTAGTTTCTTGTGAGGACATCTGGATTAGATTATTGGGAGATCGTGAGAAGGGCCTGAATATAGGAGTATGTTATAGACCTCCAGCTTCAGACAGTAACATAAATAGTACGCTCTTTGATAACATAAAACAAATCTGTGCTGAAGGAGAGACGATAATAATGGGCGACTTCAATTACCCCTCTATCAATTGGGAGATAGTGACAGGTCAGGGCAAATGTGAAGAGGAGTTTTTAGATATGGTCAATGACTGCTTTTTGGTACAGTCTGTTACTCAGCCTACGAGAGGGAAATCAATACTGGATCTGGTTTTGTGTAACAATCCTAATAGAATTTGCAGCACAGAGGTAGGAGAACCAATAGGGGCAAGTGACCACAGTGCAGTTATTTTTGATATTTTTTGGCAAGTTAAGACAGCCTCCTCTAACTCTCGAATTTTTAATTGTAGACGAGCTGACTTTCATAAAATGAGAGAGAATTTAAGTAATATAGATTGGGTAAACTTCTAGATTGCAGAACTGTGAATGAAAAATGGACTATATTTAAAAGGGTTATTGTAGATGTACAGTGTAAATTCATCCCCAAAGTAAGGAAAAATAGGATGAAAAAACAGTCTCCGCAGTGGATGACTAAATCTTTACGGGTGATTTTGAGGCAAAAGAAACGACTGTATAGAGTATATAAAACGGATAACTCGGAGAGAAACAAGTTAAATTATTGTAATATGCGGGCTAAGGCTAAAAAGGAAATAAGAGCAGCTAAAAGGCGGTTTGAAATTAAAATTTCCCAAGATGCAAAAAGTAACCCTAAGAAGTTTTTTCAATATTGTAGTAGAAAAAGGAAAGTTAAAGATGAGGTTAAGTGCATTAAGAATAAGGAAGGAACTTTGGTTTATAATAATAAGGACATTGCAAACACACTAAACAGTTACTTTGTGGAGAGCTTTACTAGAGAAGAGGTTATAAATATGCCTAAATGTATAGACAAGGTACGGAATGTTTTGGAGGACTTTGAGATAAGGGATGTAGAAGTACTACAAAAACTACAAAAACTTAAGACAAATAAGGCAGCAGGCCCGGATGGCATATATCCCAGAGTACTCAAAGAACTTGGGGAAATTATATATAAACCATTGACAGATATTTTCAGTCAATCCATGATCACTGGAGAAATACCAGATGACTGGAAGCAGGGTAGTATAATTCCAATATATAAGAAGGGGGACCGTACTGACCCAGGGAACTATAGGCCTGTCAGTTTAACTTGCATCGCATGTAAAATGCTGGAATGTATTATTAGGGATAAGTTGCAATCATTCTTGAAAAATAATAGTATTTTAAGGGAGAGCCAGCATGGATTTCTCAAAGGGAGGTCATGCCTAACAAACCTCCTGGACTTTTTCGAAGAGGCTACAAAGTGTGTTGACCTGAACCAGGCTTATGATGTTATATATTTGGACTTTCATAAAGCATTTGACAAGGTACCACATGAGAGGCTCATTGCTAAAATGAAATCAGTAGGAATTGTAGGAGTAGTTTCACAGTGGGTTAAAAATTGGCTGCAAGGGTGAATACAAAGAGTAACAGTAGGTGGGGCCGAATCTGACCTCGGTGCTGTGGGCAGTGGTGTCCCGCAGGGATCGGTGCTGGGGCCTCTGCTCTTCCTTATTTACATAAATGATCTGGATATGGACATTAGTAGCAAAATAGTTAAATTTGCAGATGATACTAAACTTGGCGGTTTGGCAAACAGTTTGGAATGGACTAAAGTAATCCAAGATGATTTAAACAAAATCCAAAAATGGGCAGATACATGGCAGATGACGTTCAATATTGCTAAATGTAAAGTTATGCATGTGGGAAATAAAAACATTAGACAGGAGTATCTTATGGGAGGAGAAAAGTTAGTAGGTGTTCAATTTGAAAAGGATTTAGGAGTTGTAGTTGATCAAAGCCTATCTGCATCAAAGCAGTGTGCTACAGCAGTGAAAAAAGCCAACAGGATGCTGGGATACATAGCAAAAAGTATTGAGTATAAATCAAAGGAGGTTATATTAATGTTATATAACGCCTTTGTCAGACCGCACTTAGAATACTGTGTACAGTTCTGGGCACCGCACTACAAGAAAGATATTGAAGCTCTTGAAAAAGTCCAAAGAAGGGCAACTAAACTGATACCTGGTATGAAAGGTAAAAGTTATGATGATAGACTTAAGGCACTCAATCTATTTAAACTTAGCAAACGCAGACTTAGGGGGGATTTGATTGAGGTTTTTAAATTTCTAAAAGGGATTAACAAAGTAAAATACCAAAGATTTTTTAAGATAAGTGGGGTCAGCAGAACAAGAGGCCACAGGTGGAAATTAGTTCAAGGCAAATTCCGTACAGATATTAGGAAGTTTTTCTTTACACAGAGAGTTGTCAATGCCTGGAACATCTTGCCAGGTCAGGTAGTAGAGGCAGAAACGCTCGGGCTATTCAAGGCCAGGCTAGATGTAGTACTAGATGTTCTTTAGATTAGGACATGATGAGCCAAGATGGGCCGAACGGCCCGTTCTCATCATTATGTATTCTTATGTTCTTATGTTCTTAAGCTTGTCGTCTAAAAAAACAATTCTCCCTGTTTTCTTGGATGAAACTGTGTTTTGTGTTAATTTACTCAATCTGAGATGAGCTCTTATTTAGCATATTCTGTGATTGAGTTTCTACCTTTTTTTCATCTTCTAACTCATGATCCTGATGACTTTAACCCCCTGAGGTCGACGGGAGCGGCGCCGCTCCCAGCAGCAATAAAAGTATATTACTATTTCTAACTTCGCGATATTTTATCATACACACGCGACAAAAACATTGACAGAAACCTTAGAATCGCGACTTTCCGATTTGAGCACTGGCAAATCAAATGGGATTTTTAAATTAGGTTAATTAGACCAAAAGAAAACCTTGCCTTTTACTCTCTTTTTTACCTGGTAGTAATGTCCCCCTTCTATTGACATGGTAACTAGGTGCTACGTTTCGGGGAGGTGTGTGGGGAGGGGCTTGGGGCCATGTGTGAAAACGCCGGCGTAAACACATAAACTGTCCCGACAATTTGAAGCAAGATTTTATACAGACATACAATTTTATTCAAGATGGAAAGATTTTCTGCGCTGCAGTGTTTAAGAGTATTGATGTAAAGCGACGAAGACAATAACTGACGAAGAGTAAGTAACTATATTTGATTTGCCATGTTATCAAATACTCGTATATATATTCAATATATGAATTCCGCGTCTTGTGACTACATATTCCGCGTGTTGCAACGTAACAAATTGCAATATGCACACAAGATCTATTGAAGAATACTTTTCAAACAGCCTAAAATGTTATTTATTTCGCTTGTTTTCAAATAGGCTACTCGTGAAAATATATGAATTCCGCGTCTTGTGACGCCAAACATATTCCGCGTGTTAGTAACTTAATCTAAATCCCTAACGTTATTAGATTAGTTGGTTAGTACTATACACATCTACCTAATATATACAAAGTGCAATCTAGAAAGTAAGAAGGAAGAAAACGAGATAATAAGCGAAGGCGGAAAAAACCCGAAAAGTATAAACTCCCGAAGTGCATGACAAGACAAGGAGTTGATCTCGAAATAAACGGAACAAGGACAGACAGGGAGCAGAACGTGACAGAACAGGGAAAATGCAATACTGGATAAAGAATAATGAATAAGGACTGAATGAAAAATAAACAAAGACCAAAAAACAACAGAACAGGAACTCAGAATATAACACTGATGCCCTTTGAGAGAGAGAGATGGCCCATCTGACAGATCTTAGAGGTGTGGACAATGAATAATGAATATTCAGGTATTTAGCATTTAGCCCTCCCACAGCCTAAAATAAATGTGACCAGTTCTGATAAAAACAGGTTTTTTAGCTATTTAGATCTCAGATGTGCTAAACTGTTTTCACACCCTTACATAACCAAGACCTCGATGAACAAACGCACATTGGCAAAACAATTCGTCACTATAGTTTAGTGTGTGCTTTCACAACTTTTGTGACAGCAGAAAAATTTACTATTTTTAACTTGTGTGTTTGTAGATCTATTTACAAGCTGCATATGATACTGACCAAACTATTGATGGCATACAAATGTAGCTGTGATTGTCCTTCAAATAAAAATATCAAACACTTTGGAGTAAGTGTGTGTTAAATTGATGAAATTGAGATAAATATCAGACCATGCCAAAATCAAAAAACATCTAAAAGCTTAGCACGGACCTCAGAGGGTTAATGACTTCCTGTGCCCACAGTAAATAGAGTATTCTGCAAAAGAAAACAAAACCAACTGTTTGTTCATTTGAATTGCAAGTGATATAAAATGAAAATACAGACTCTTTTTGTCTAGACACCATTTCTGTCCATGAAATAAAGAACATATCCTGTATGTTTAACTGCAGTTATTGGCGTTGAATCAGCTGTAATGTTGGCAGATACACAGTGTAATTATGCAGCATTTTAAAGACATGGTTACAATGTTAAAGGAAGTGTTTTAGAACCCTAAAAGTTGTGTGGAAGTGTGGTATGAATGTTTGTGATCTGAAAAGCAATTCACAGAGTATAATATATATATATTATATATTATAGTATTATATAGTTTATAGAGTTGAGAAGAATCATAGTTTTGAAACTAGAGAGGATGAGGTGTATACTCAGGGGGGCACATAAGTGGTACGCCAGTACGCATTCACGTCCTCAAACGTTAGTCACGTACCAAGCAAGACGACAAACTTTTTAAACATACACGTTTGATCAGTCCATCACTGGTAACTTAATTAACTAGTTAAAGTTGCGTATGTTTCAAAAGTGTGTCGTCTTGCTTGGGGGTATTCAAATCCTGATTTCACTAATTAGTTTACCTCCTTGGTCCAGGAAGCGAGCTGATTAGTGAATTCAGGTGGTGTAGTGCGTGGTTGGAGCAAATACCTGCAGACACTGCGGCCCTGGAGGCCTGGGTTTGACTCTGCGGCCCTGGAGGCCTGGGTTTGAGTTCCCCTGCTGGAGGTGTTTGTGCTCAAAATGTAGTTCTGTGCTGAAGTGCAAGTGTAACACCTGCTGTGTCCCACACCTCTCATTGTGATCATTACTAATTAAGAATAATTACTCATTAAGGATCATTACTAATTAATGATCAGTATTCATTAATTATCAGTATTAATTGATGGCCGTTGCTCTTGGGTCCCTGGTCATCAAATGTATCCTCTAATTGTCCATTTTCATCTAATGAATTTCACCTGTTTATGAAATCAGCTGTTTTTACAATTCTCCTAATGCTGTTCAGGTGGGTCTTCACCCTGGCTGTGTGTCATTGGTTGACACTGATTGGCAATAACCGATAATTTACCACATCCTGCCATCAATTATCAATGAACCAAAAGCACATAAATAATGTCTGCGTAGAGTTGTGGGGTTCCGCCCTGATGAGGGCATTCTGGGCCTGTACGCGTGGAGCGGCTGCAGTCTTTTAAGATGTCTTCTAACCGATGCGCCCGAGTTACAAAGGCTTTTTAACTAAACCTCCAAGCAGGTGTGCCTTGGACATTTCTGGATGTGCCCTGCTATCCATTACATTTGACATTTTAGGCATTTAGCAGACCCTCTTATCCAGAGCGACTTGCACAGTTTACTTTTCTTTACATACAATCAATTTATACAGCTGGATATTTTACTGAAGCAATTCAGGATAAGTACCTTTAGCTCAAGGGTACAACGCTAGTGCCCGAAACCTGGGAATTGAACCAGCAACCTCTGAGTTATAACAGGGTATCTGCAGGTTTAGCAAAGTCAGATTTAAGGCTTTTTAATACTTTTTTAATGCCACTCAGAATGAAATTTAATACCAATTTCACGATAACAAAATGGCAAAAATCACGCAACGACACCAATTAGTTTAGGTTTAGGGACAAATTTGTCCAAAGATGTTTATTAAAACATAAAGGGGTAACTGGATTGGATGAAACAAAGGGGTGAGACAAACATAAATAACAAAAATAGAAAATAATAAATTAAAACATCCAAATACATTCAGTGTCATCCAGGGCAGGGATTTCACCAGTATCTGGCCTGCTGCCCCTGCCAAAAAATTAAGCGTAATGTGACCTCACTGGTCTTGGTCCCCCCACTGGCTGTGGTCTCTTCCCTGCTTCTATTCTTTATTGTAAAAATGAAACAGCAGCCTATTGCGATTCAGATTTTCTTTTGCCTTATGGACCACTGCATAGGGACCATTGATGGGCCTAGCATTGAGACTGCCATATGTGTAGTCACTTGGGGGGCATGTATCTCAGTTCTGTGGCCCTCTTCTCCAATTCTCTCAGATTGCTCCTGCTGCAATAGTTCCAGAAACTTAAAGTTCACATTTGGGCCGTCCATTGAGACTGACAGGAGCTTTCACATGTCCATCTGCTCTGCACATTCCTGAAGATTAAATGAGAATAATATATGAAGCATATAACATCTAATACACTGATCATATTTATAGCACTTTATGTACTGTCTTTTTACAAGCTTATAGTGCTCCAATATTTTAGCTAACGTTAGATAATTTCTCACTACTTACTTTGAAATGGTGCAGTAGATCTCGAGCTGTTCCATGCCCCATGAACTGCGAACCCAGGTATCTGGACCGAACTTGATCTTTGTCCCAGTAGCGCACATGAAGGTCCAGTTGTTTTGTTTTCGTGGTTTGGTTGAGGCTCTCATCGAACATCAATACAAACGTGTCCTTGTTTACATCCGCGATTAGATTATTTCGGCCAATCCAAACCTCGGGGAACATAGCACGGAATACCTCTCCTACCCCGTCATTGCCATTGTAGGACTGGTGCTTCGTGACAGTGTTCAGAACCCACCGTACCTCAGCTTCAAGCGTCGGCGTGCACAGTAAATTCCCTAGTGTCAAATCTGCAGTGTCAAAGTATGTTGACTCTTTTTGAGTTATTCCAACAACATCTGGAGTAAAACGCCCCCCAGTGTTGGTGAAAATACTCAGAGTTAACAGGTGGTGTCAGAAGAACTCTAGAAAGCTCCGCCCACCTCCTCCACGCAACTTCCCACAAACGGACCACAATTTTCATCCCGCCACTTTCTTCCAGAGATCCATGCTTTCTTCGCATCAGGAGACTGAGGTATGCAAAATTTGCCCATTACATCAATTATTTGGTAACTACAGAAACAGCATAGAATTGTTTCATATTCATATCATTTAAGTTAGCTAAATGATGCAGAGAAATGATGCAGGTCGTAAATTTGGGTAATGTTTTTCGTGTGCTCCGATTTGTCTTGCAATTCAAAAATTCAGAGTGTTATCTTTTGAATGAGACCAAAACCATGCATATACTGCAAGCGGTTGAAGAGCAGCTTTAATTTACTTTTGGGTATGTCGTTTTTGGGCGTTTTTGATAAAAACATGTAAGAGGTTAAGCTGGCTGGCTAGCTAGCTACACTAAAGCTAACGCTATCTAGCTGGCTGGCTGGCTGGCGGTCGAGCTAGTGCTAGCCATTAGCTAGCAAGTGCAAGCCCCACCACAGTCGCGACGTTAATGTCGTTGGAAACCGTGTTGTCAACGTGATGAGGGATTATTCCATAACTTCCATAACTGCCATAACAGATACCTAACTGGAGCACATGGCTCAAGGTTAGCTGTCAATGTTAGCTTGGCTACCATTAGTTATCTGCAATCCAACAAAGTTGGCCTTTGCTGTAAAGCTGTTAGGTTGAAATGCATGTAATTATTACTATACACATTTTGTTCTTGTTAATTGTAGTAATAATGTGCAACATGAATGTGCTTATGCTGTCTGTAGATTCGCTGCAAGCATGCTCCTGAAAGCAAAACTGGGCGATGTCCAGAGATTTGTTAGAGTAGCTGAGCCAGCTAATCTAACAGAGTTCTTGGATGCAGGTAAGAAATTGAACAATGCACAATAATGCCATATTTAACAGTAGCCAATTCTTTATTCTGTTCTGGGATAGTATTCTGGGATACTGAAAATTATGGGACGCATAGGCGCCGATATGTTTCTGTACGCTCTCAAACACGAGTTGCGCCCTGTTCGATAACAGAATCTTATGTTTCAGGAGCAATACAAAGCAGTAAGCAAACTTCTCAGGCAATGTATAGGATGAACCTTTGGTCAGGTATCCTATTGGCCAGGTTATGTCCTTCAATTAGAGGTCGAGGACGACCTGTTTTAAGTAGGGGAGAATGTAACCCCCTATTCTATGGAAGTGGTTCGGTCCAATTGTCTGCTTAGTTGGTACGGCCCTAGTAAAAAGGGCGGAAGGAAAAGGTCAACGATAAAGGTCAGTCGTGGGCGGGGTTTTCAGCATAGCATATCCCGCCAGCTGGCAGTCTAGTCATTCTGACTGTAAGCGGGAGCTGAGCGGTTCCATATCAGGTAAGCAAGTGTAGGCATTGGGACCTGGGTTAATATGATAACTTTAAACTCTCCGCAAGTAAATTGTTTGTGTTTGCCTGTGTTCTGAATTGATCCGCTGTTTGTTTACTTCTGGCGTGTTTAGTATTTTCGGTTTGCTAGAGTTTACCGCGTTAGTTTGACTGATCTGTTAGTTATCTGTAGTTTCGTAAACTTTGCGTAGTCTACTTTGTACTTATTTTGCTATTACGGATCTTGATTAGCCGTGTTGTTCTTAATTTTGAGTCATCGTTACTTTGATTGCAGCGAATTGTAAAGACTAATCCGTGCAATTACCACGTTATTGTGTCCACCTGTCTGTGATCTCTTTTTACCTCTGTCAGAGCGAAGGTATAAAGTGGATCCAGCTTGTCAAGGAACCAGAAAGTGTTTGCCTGTGTTCTGAATTGATCCGCTGTTTGTTTACTTCTGGCGTGTTTAGTATTTTCGGTTTGCTAGAGTTTACCGCGTTAGTTTGACTGATCTGTTAGTTATCTGTAGTCGTAAACTTTGCGTAGTCTACTTTGTACTTATTTTGCTATTACGGATCTTGATTAGCCGTGTTGTTCTTAATTTTGAGTCATCGTTACTTTGATTGCAGCGAATTGTAAAGACTAATCCGCAATTACCACGTTATTGTGTCCACCTGTCTGTGATCTCTTTTTACCTCTGTCAGAGCGACGCTTATGCCCCTCACAGAATGTGCCCGCACCCCCATAACAGTCTGCTCTCTCCCATTCAGTACGCTTCCAGCGCCGCACCCTCCCGCGACAACGGAACCCCTCCAACCTCTCCTACCCCTGACCCTTTGTGACAGCTTCACAATCTCAGGGGGCTATGGAACTGTCGGTCGGCCACACAGAAGGCTGACTTCATCTCTGCCTATGCCTCCCTCCGGTCCCTCCAGTTTCGCCCTCTCCGAGACCTGGATCAGCCCTGACAACTCCGCTACTCCTGCTGCCCTCTCGCCTCGCCTACTCTTCTCCCACACCCCCGGCCATCCGGCCGTGGTGGTGGTACAGGTTTGCTTATCTCCCCGCTTGGAAGTTCTCAGTCATTCCCTTCTCCAACCTGTCTATATCCTCCTTTGAATGCCACCCCCGTCTCCATTACCTATCCTACTAAACTCTTTATTGTTGTTGTTTATCGTCCACCAGGGCCCCTGGGATGCTTCCTCGACGAGCTTGACACCCTGCTCAGCTCCTTCCCTGAGGACGGCACCCGCTGATCCTCCTGGGAGACTTCAACATCCACTTAGAGGCCCCCAGTCTGCTGCCTTCCTACCACTACTCCCACTCCTTCGACCTCTCCCTGCAAAACTCCCCTACCCACAAGGCGGGCAACCTCCTAGACCTGATCTTCCTGAGGAACTGCCCTGCTCCAACCTCACGGTTACCCCCTTGCATACATCTGATCACCATTTCATTTCCTTCTCCCTCTCCCTTGTCCCCCATCCTCCCTCCCCTCTTCCAACACCCACCATCACTGCCCGTCGTAACCTTCGCTCCCTCTCACCCTCCTCCTCGCTCCCCTTGTCACTGCTTCCTCCCCCTTAAAGCATTCTCTAGACTCCCCACTGACACTGCTTCCTCCACCTTAATCTCATCCCTGTCCTCTGCACTTGACTCTCTCTGTCCTCTTCTCCCTAGACCTGCACGCTCATCCCTCCTAGTCCCTGGATGTCCGACACCCTGCGCACCTCCCGGGTCAGCCTCCGTGCTGCTGAGAGGAAGTGGGCCAAATCCAGGCACTCGTCCGACCTTTCATCCTATCAGTCTTTACTGTCTGTGTTTTCTTCTGCTGTCACTGCCGCTAAGGCAATCTTCTACCAAACTAAAATTCAAAATTCTATATCGAAACCTCGTCAACTGTTCTCTATTTTCTCCTCTCTCCTCAGCACACCTCCTCCCCCACCTCAGTCCCCCTTCACCGCAGATGACTTTGCTGCTTTCTTCGAGGAGAAAATTGCAGACATCCGCAGCTCCTTTGTGCCCTCCACTCCCGCTGTGCCCTCCACTCCCGCTGTGCCCTCCACTCCGCTGTGCCTTCCACTCCCCTCTGTGCCTTCCACTCCCTCTGTGCCTTCCACTCCTCTGTGCCTTCCACTCCCCTCTGTGCCTTCCACTCCCTCTGTGCCCTCCACTCCCGCTGTGCCTTCCACTCCTCTGTGCCCTCCCCCTGCTTCCCCTCTTTTTCTCCCCTCTCAGACTCTGATATTTCCCACCTCTCCTCCTCTCCCACCGCCCTACCACTTGTGCCCTCGACCCTATCCCTTCATCCCTCCTCCAGGCGATCACACCTGACATCCTCCCGTTTGTCACCTCCTTGTGAACTCCTCCCTGTCCTCTGGTTGTTTCCCTCGCCCTTCAAAAGGGCCCATATCACCCTCTGCTGAAAAACCCACTCTAGACCCCTCAGTTATCCAGAATTATCGCCCAGTATCCCTCCTCCCCTTCCTGTCTAAAACCCTCGAAAGAGCGGTATCTCACCAACTCTCTGCTTTCCTTACAGAAAATAACCTGCTGGACCCCTACCAGTCCGGCTTCAGACCTGGCCACTCAACAGAAACCGCTCTCCTCTCGGTCAATGAAGCTCTTCACACCGCACGAGCCGCCTCCCTCTCCTCCATCCTGATCCTGCTTGATCTCTCAGCTGCCTTCGACACTGTGGAGCACTCCATCCTCCTGTCCTCCCTGGCAGCAACAGGGATCTGCGGTACAGCCTCGCCTGGATCGAGTCCTACCTCTCCGGTCGCTCCTTCCAGGTTGCCTGGGCTGGTAAAGTATCACCGCCTTGCTCCTCCCCCCGGGGTTCCACAGGGCTCAGTCCTCGGTCCCCTTCTCTTCTCCTGTACACCCGCTCCTTGGCTCTGTAATCTCTGCCCACGGCTTATCTTACCACTGTTATGCTGATGACACTCAACTCTTTCTCTCCTTCTCCCCATCAGACACTCAGGTCTCTACCCGCATCGCTGCTTGCCTGGGGGACATTCAGAGCTGGATGGACAGTCACCACCTAAAGCTCAACCCAGGTAAAACAGAGCTAATCTTCATTCCTGCCCTAAACTCTCCCACCTTGATTTCTCCATTTCTCTAGGTGACACCCTGGTGACATCATCACCCTGCGCCAAGAATCTCGGTGTGGTGATGGACAACAGGCTGTCCCTATCAATGAACATTGCAGCGGTAAGCCGGGCGTGCAGATTCTTCCTGTATAACATCAGGAGGATCCGTCCCTTCCTTACCACGTGACTCTACCCAGCTCCTGGTCCAAGCAATGGTACTGTCCCGCTTGACTACTGCAACTCGCTCCTGGCTGGCCTTCCCGCATCTGCCATCAGACCCCTGCAACTCATCCAGAACGCTGCGGCCCGTCTGATCTACAACCTTCCTCGACACTCCCATGTCACCCCCCTGCTCACTACCCTCCACTGGCTGCCTGTTATAGCTCGCATCAAATTCAAGACATTGGTCCTAGCATACCAGGCAGTCAAGGGATCAGCCCCAACATACCTCACCAAGATCTTCAAACCCTACACACCTGCCAGACCTCTCCGTTCTGCTACCTCAGGACGCCTAGCACCTCCCCCCCTCCGCACCTGCGCTTCCCGGTCACGTCTCCTGTCGGTTCTGGCTCCACGATGGTGGGAATGACCTTCCGGTGGAAGTCAGAACAGCTGAGACCCTGGCCACCTTCAGCGTCGACTGAAGACTCACCTCTTCAGGGTGCACCTCTCCCGTAGTCCGGTTTTGTTAATTTAGGGACATAGTCACTTAGTTTACACGTCTACTTGTTTATGTATTGTATTAGGCTTAGGCATTATTTCCTGCATTGAGTGCTTTACTGCTACCTCTGAATTGTGGCTACAGATTTACCTACAGGGTCCTAGTTTAACTATGTGGTTGCTCCTAGCACCCAGGAATTGTACTTCCCACTAGGGTGGCTTTCAGCTAAACTGTTCTTGACTACGGTTAACACTTTGTTGTACGTCGCTCTGGATAAGAGCGTCTGCCAAATGCCTATAATGTAATGTAATGTAAATTATGAAGTATTGTTATTCATGGATATACTTGCAACTTTGAGTGAGAGTCTGGTTTAAGAAACAAGCTCCTTTATTACATTGTTTGCAAATTCTCTGCCATTATCGCTTTGCAATATCTGTGGTGGTGCCCCTTTGTCACTGAAGATATGCAGCAAATGATGGGACACCTCTTCCGCAGTCTTTGTTTTGAGAGCGGAGACAGACACAAACTTGGTGTACCCTTTGTATCCCTAGCGATGAACCAATTCCACATATGCAGACATGGCACGTCTGTCATTGTCATGCACCTTACCTGACGACAGTCCGCCCGGCGATAGCAGAGTAAACCAGTTAACTTTCTATCGATGTCTTCATCTCTACCACAACATCCACATGCATATTGAAACAATAAATGCTTGTCAAATATTATTATGCGTTTATTCTGCTTAAAACAGTTGATAGGGCAGGTTATCTAAATATCTAATATTGTATGCAGGGTCTATGTTAAGATATAACACACAAAATGTCACTATCGTCCATAAACACACGCCTGTACTTTTACTTAAGTAGTACTCTTTATAATAATTGCACAAGGAGATCGAAATGTGCAAATCTTCACTTTAATATCGTCCATAAACACACGCCTGTACACACCGCCGCGGCATTTAGATACTTGTTTAACTGCACACACACGCCAGTACGACGGGCAATTTACGACAGCGCGCGTGCATTACGCTGTCCATTCCCACATGTCCGCCAGGCCGGCTTAGGTTCAGATGTCCCGGCTCATGTTCAGATGTCCGGTAACATTGATACATTTTGAATCCTAACAGTATATTTTTCACCTTTTAATGTGTTTCTGCTATGCCTTCACCCTCCAAGGAGCATTATTATGATGGCGAGAGTGGCACTGGTTACTTGGCCTGGAGGATTAAACCATCCAGAGATGCAGTGCTAAAGACAGACAAACACTCTTTGAAGGTAACCTGAAATGATACCGAAAATGTAGGGAACAAACCAGTTACAAGATCAGTGATTGCATTTGTTGCACATAATGTTTTCCCAGACAACAGTTAACAGCATTTTTCCCATGGGGCATGGTATGCAGTGCATACAAGTCATGACACTCACTCACTTATGGACATTTAGTCACGCACCTGCGTACAGCGCACAGTAGGCCACTAAGAAAAGCACACCACTATGAATGGAGAGGCCCGTCCATCCATGCCCTTTTTCTTAAAAAAATTAGAACAAAGAAAGTGTTTTTGAAATGTTCATGGTTGTCACCAGTATTGATACAATTTTCCAATATTGTTCAGCATCAGCTGCAGGAGCATCTGGCGGGAGAGGCATGTCTGGGGGACCAACTGTCCGACAGTGCCAGTTTGTTCAGAGACTGCCCTGAGTGAATGAAGATTAAGGAAGCGATTTCACTGATGAAACATTCAGTGGGGACATGATCAAGAACAAGATGAAGCTGACCTTTGACTAT
>JAINUG010000762.1:7500-45000 GCA_029706075.1 Aldrovandia affinis
ACAGGGTGACCTCTCTCCTGTTCTGCACAGAGCACAGCACACTGCAGGTGGGGTTCATCTTGTTCCTGCTGGACACTTGAGGTCTGGATACTGGATCTGTGCAGAGACACAAAAGCAAGGAGAGGCTTCATCACTGGTCAGTACAAACTGGACCCTGACCCCACCCTGTGTGTGACAGAGCAGCATGGCGCTTCAACATTTGCTCACACATACAGCTAACAACACGTTTCACACCTTACTCCACATAAACACAAACACACAGTGAACACCTTACTTACACTCAACATAAACACAAACACACAGTGAACATCTCTCTCCAATACAGTGAGTACACAGCAGATACAGAGACAGTGAGTATGTCTCATTAACACAGTGAATACACAGCACATACAGAGACAGTGAGTATCTCTCACGAACACAGTGAGTATGTCTCATTAACACAGTGAACACACAGCAAATACAGAGACAGTGAGTATCTCTCATTAACACAGTGAACACACAGCAGATACAGAGACAGTGAGTATCTCTCATTAACACAGTGAATACACAGCAGATACAGAGTACACTACTGGTTTTATAACAACCCCATTTTCCATTTTTTACTGAAATGTAAGCAGTTTAAATCCAGTGAATAACCTGAAATGGTACAAAGGTAAGCGGTAAACTGCCAGAGGTAAAAAAAATAAAAAAAGGTTTAGGTTACCAAAAACTGAAAAATAATGTAAATTTTTTGGCAGTGAGTAGTTTCCTACACCATCAAAAGGTAGTTGGAAACTGGAGGAAACTCTGACAGGAAGAGGTCTGGCAGACCCAAAGCCACAACAAAATCAGAAGGCAAGTTTCTGAGAGTCAACAGCTTGCGTGATAGGCGGCTCACAGGACAACAGCTTCAAGCACAGCTTAACACTGGTCGAAGGAAGTCTCAGTTTCAACTGTGAAGAGAATACTTCGAGCTGCAGGTTTGACAGGTCGAGTGGCAGTAAGAAAACCATTGCTAAGATGGCAAAATAAGAAAAAGAGGCTTGCCTGGGCCATGAAGCACCGCCAGTGGACTACTGAAGACTGGAAGAAGGTCTTATGAACCAATTAATCAAAATTTGAAATATTGACATTTTGAAAGGTTTTTGTACGCTGTCGAGTTGGCGAAAGGATGGCTCGTCAGTGTGTGACACCAACTGTCAAACATGGAGGATTAAGCATGAAGGTCTGGGGCTCTTTTGCTGGATCCAGAGTTGGCGACTTGCACAGAGTGACTGTTAACCCACATTAACCCATTACTTGTTCCCTGAAAAGGGCTTTTTTTATAACTCTGAAATTGACATAATTTTTCAGTTTTTGGAAACCTCCTACCATTTCAGATTATTCACTGGACTTGATCTGCAGAAATTTCAGTAAAAACTGGAAAATGCGGGTGTTCTAAAACTTTTGACCGGTAGTGTATCTCTCATTAATAACGCACAGGGCAGTGAGCATAGTGCTGATACTTACTGTACACAGCCAGCTTGTATTTGAAGTCTTTTTTCTTATCCCTGTCCTCAACTCTGTATTCCCCAGAATCCTCCATGTTCAGCCCAGTGATGTAGAAGAACTCAGTGCTGCTGTCCCACTGCAGTCTGCCGCTGAAAGTTCCATCAGTGACTTCGAAATGACCTTTAACCACTTTAGCAATCTGGCTCTCACCATTTTTATGAATAAATGCAGATTCTTTCACTTTAATTTTGAAAGTGACTCTCTCTCCCACAATGCATTTCAGCTCCTTCACCTCAGACTGGGCAGAGGAAACACACACACCTAGAGAGAGAGAGAGAGAGAGAGAGAGAGAGAGAGAGAGAGAGAGAGAGAGAGAGAGAGAGAGAGAGAGAGAGAGAGAGAGAGAGAGAGAGAGAGAGAGAGAGAGAGAGAGAGAGAGAGAGAGAGAGAGAGAGAGAGAGAGAGAGAGAGAGAGAGAGAGAGAGAGAGAGGCGGAGAGAGAGACAGAGAGAGGGGGAGAGACAGAGAGAGAGAGAGAGAGAGAGAGAGAGAGAGAGAGAGGCAGAGAGAGATAGAGAGAGAGAGAGAGAGAGAGGCAGAGAGAGAGAGAGAGAGAGAGAGAGAGAGAGAGGTCAATTACACATACATTTATCACTTTTATTTATAGAAAGTCTTGACAGTCTAGATAGAAGATTATTGCAAAGGGAAGCATATTGGCTGCACACACTTGACTGTCTAAACCCAAAAGGACTTAATGATGAATTTCAGTTTAAATAATTTTTGTAAATGCAAGGACACCCTATATCTCTTGTCCATTTTGTCTTGGTTTATACAGGTTCTACTGTCTTCATCAGGTTATTGTCATTTGGGGACTACTACATATACTTTATGTTGTGGTTAACAATTAAATATGATGATGTCATTATTCTGTTGTAACCAATTGAGCCAATGGGTGGGAGGCCCTTCATCCGCCCTGGTTTTTACTGCCACGTGTACCTTGTAGCCTCTCTCTATTTATACCAGTGTTCAAGTCATTCTGCTTCTGTCTTGAGAAAGGCCATTTGAGGCCGAAACGTTGACACCTTTGTCCAAACATTATGTTTGGTTGTGGAATACAGAGACAAGAATATGCTTTTTGCTTTCCGTCTTTATTTACTTAGCATATATGTGTAGCTGAATAAGTAACATAAGGGATTTATTTCTTGATATGATCATGTATACAGGTAGCTGCCAAAATAAAGGAAACACCAAACATAAAGTGGTTTAATAGGGTGTCGAGCCACCAGAACTGCTTTAATGCGTCTTGGCATAGATTCTACAAGTGCCTGGAACTCTACAGCACATTACAATAAAACTACCACACAAGAGGAAAACCAACAGAAGTGTAATAAGTAGACAAATGCATGGGACAAGGATTATGGGTATAAAATGTATATAAATGAAAATAAATATTATAGCATATATCAATCGCATCCGTAGCATAATGCTATAATGACATCAAGAGTCATTTATAACACTATAATTTTAATAACTCACGAAGTATTAAAGATATTCATAATAATGATTATACAACAATAACATTAGTGCTATAATTATAATGGTTAAACAAAAATATGCAATTATTGGGATAATATTTGTTAAGCTACATCCCAGGTTTCAATGATAGGAGGACAGGATTTATTAATACATTCAACAGAGCTTTCAAAATGTTTTTGGAACGGTTAGGAACCTTTGTCGTTTTGATAAACTTTTAATGTTTTTTATAAGTAGCCTATCTACGGTTGCTCTCGTGATGTAATTTACAGTTGCTTGTGTTTTATATTATTTGCTATTTTACTGTATTTAGTGGATGTTCTTTTTCTAATATCACCAATCTAATAACGTGCATGTGTTTTGTTTCGTTTTATTACATTTTCTGGATAGTTTTTTTCTGTAGTTTATTGGGGATAGGTGTTGGAAATGAGCCTTTGGTTATGGTTCCTGGTACCTGAGGCCCAGGTCTCATCTCATGCAATAGCCCAAAACACAATAATTTGCATTATTATATGTATAATCACACTGCATAAAAAATATGTATAAAAAGTATATGTATGTAAATAAGATGTGCTACTGTTCATATCTGTAAGCCCGGAAGTAGTGGTAAAATTATGCAATCCAATTATGCAAAACACGTTATAGATCATGTTTGGCGGGAACTTGAATCTAAAATGAAAAGTAATATATTTAATTAAACACATCATAAATGGGCAGTTTTTTTGTGAAGAATAAAATAACTATTCATCCATCACTCAAGCCAAATTATTAAAAAATGCTGTGGCCCTTCCCAGTGATGTTGCCTGTGGTGTACGGCATGACATATGGTGACGTTCCATAAAGGACTGCAACCAGTCTCCTCCTGTCAATAGCAGTTGACTTAGGTTAGTATCATGGAAATGTCTGGTTTTGTCAATTAAATACTACCTTTTCATTCAATTACTTCTCAAACTGACCTGCTCTTTCATCTCTGGACCAGCTTTCTGGCATTTTCACTCCGTTTTGCTTTGCATATTCATAAGCCAGCTCTCTACATTTCAGAGGACTTAGCCCATGGAACTGGTTAGACAGCTTCTTAATATGGCAGGCAAAGGCTCTAGCTCCATGGTAGCATCAAACACCATATGCAATGTTGAAAGACTTGCATATCCTACAGATGCTGACTCTCCATCCTTTATTTTCTGAATGAATCATTTCAGAGTCATTCGGTCAATCTTAAACTGTTTTGCAACTGATCTTATCGATCTCCCTTGCCCTACTTTTTAATTTGCTCTTTTCAGATCATCAAGGGAGTTTGATGCTCTCTCTGTTTTCCGTTTATAAAACTGTGGCATCCTGAAATCTGCTCTGTAATAACAGGGGGGAAAGCAGAACTTAACTTTAGAGTGTTCATCTATGTTCAATACTTCACAGAAGCACTGTACCTCAGAGTGACTCAGACATTGATGTCCAAATATGGAGATGGACTCAAATGCTATTACTTACCAATTTAAAATCTCATGGCAGTGTGACTCTATGGCATTGGCTCTACCAATTCCACGAGAGCCTACTGGTAAAGGATATCAAACATCCAGTACATGACAATTTGGAAGTAACTTAGTTCAAGCCAATCGTGCAACCGATATATATTTTTCTCCTACGTACTTACTCTTGACACACGCTTGTTAAAGGTAATTCTGTGGTTTTCCTGCCATTAACACCTTTTTTTCTGTTGACGTTGATGCTACCTCGGTTCTAAGCATTCACAAGTTGCTCACCGCAGCCGTGGGCCATTTGTGTGCATGCATTTATATATTTTACAAACCTATTTTGTATCATGAAAAGGCACCAATTCTTCTGTACTTTTCATCTCTAAATACATGGTGCATGTACTTTCTCATAAATTACTACCATATGCACATTCTCTGTATTTTTACATGAGTAAGACATGTATGCCATTTATGCAGATAATTTTGACAATAAATACAAATACTGTATGTGTCATATGTATGGGCCATGCTTTATTTTGTGTGTGGTTGCTTAGAAACAAGGGGTGGCTCGCCTTACCTTGTGGCACATCTTATCCGGTCTCTATTTAGTGTATTACGAGAGAAATTACTTTCGGGTTTTTGTGATTGTTTAAAGTCAATGGGAAATGCATGTAAAACTCGTCAGAACATTGGTAAATTGTATGTAAAATAGGCAACTTTGTCTTATTTGAATCCTTAGAATATTTGTTATTTAGTTATGTCCAATATGACCGGGTATTATATTTGATTTTATATGAAAACATGTCAACATTGTCAGGGCGTGGCAGAGTGTACTACCAGTGGGACACCGGAGTAGAAGCGGTTAACAGTACTAAAAGTAAATAAATAAAGCCCAGAAAGAATAATAAATTAAAACGGCGCATATAAAATGTAGATGCCTCTTACCAGAAACCCAGACGAGGACCAGAAACACAGCTGTGCGTCTCATCGCTGGAGCTCCAGATGAATTATTTACAATTGGGACGTGCGCTATTTAGCAGACAAGACGCTCGTATACAAGTTTTCAAGACCTGCAAGTGAGTATTTCAGCTTGAAAGAACAAAGCTTGCTGCGCAGTTCTGCTTTTCACAATCTTGCACACACAGACTCCTCCCTCTTCTCTTAGACAAAGTTGTACTTTCCGCTTTGTTCTATTTTTATTGGTTGCTTGGGCGCTGTAAAAACCCACAGGGTTCACAGCTGGAAGCAGCAGTGACCATCTGCCCCCAGTCCTGACTGTGCGCTCTCAGTAGATTCAGAGGTTTGCGGCAGGCCAGAAAGAAAAAAAATATTTTAAAAAAAGAGCCACATCTTGCGCTGTAGCATCTCAGTCAGTCCGGTTTGGAAATCTGTCAGTTCAGCCTTAAAATCACAAATTACCCAGCTGATATATATAAAAAACTGCTGTGGAAATGATAGTAGTGATGCAACTCATCGCCATACTAATGTACTATCTGAACAAACTGTTTCAGACAACCATTGGGAATGATCTAGAATTCATCTAGATGCAGCAGAATTCATTGTCCAAGGCAAATTGTCCCTTTGGGGACACGTTTATTTAGCTTTTTCTTATCGTCTTTTCTTAGTCCACTGCCTCAGCTCCAGCCTCCACTTGGGGGAGTGCAGTTCGAGGCCTGGATGTGCCCTCATCTGCATCTTTGGGTAAGAAATCTATTGGTAAGTGGAGTGAAGTCGCATCGCATAGCTCCTCCACCTCCCGTTCTATTGAGGGAGTAAGTACTGACCTGTATGGCAGTGGTTTTCAATCCTGGTCCTGGGGGAACCCAGTGCATGCTGGTTTTCTTTCCAACCACAGTTGCAACCCCTCTAATGGTAACAAGCTTTTAATTGTTCTACATTTTTCGTATCTATTGAAGGATGGATTGCCTTCTTAAGGCCACATTTACATCAGAAATAGCTGTGGATGACGAAGAATAATTCATAAAACATATTCACTTCCGGGATCATTCAGATCAAACTAATGCTTAGATTTTCTGTAACGTGCTGTAAGGCAAATTATTCATTTAGAAAGAGGTTACAATTCGGCGCGTTTTTCCTCTGAACGGGTGACGTCAGGCGCCACTCCTTTTAAAGCCGCATGACTGTAGGCTACAGGTTAAGCTTGCCCAACACACGAATATGAGCCCCTTTATACCGGCAGATGGGCTGCCAATCGCCCGGTAGACCAGCAGAGGGCGCTGCTGTGCGACGAGAAGCGGACGATGCGATCCGACCGACTGATCCATTATGCGTCGCCCCACAGGGCTGCTGGCCGCAGGCGCACTGGCACGGGTCTGGCACGGGTCTGGCACGGGTCTGGACTCGATACCAGAGCGCGTTTAAAGCCTTCATTGTGCTGGGTGTGAGGTTACAGCTCCTGGGTGGGTGTCCTGCTTGTGTTGGACTGAGGGGTTAGTGCAAAGTGCAAAGGTGCTCCTGACAAACGGGCCTGTGCCTGTCGAAGCCCACCTTCAACCAGGGGCGTAGCCAGAACCTTTACAATGGGGTGGCACACTGAGGTGGGGAAAAATAACTTCTCCACATCCACAGAAAATTAGCCTATCACAGCGAGATGTACAGAGTCGTTGAGTTTTGCATCATTGGACGTTGGTAATCGCAGTGGCCAAAAGGAAGAAAAAAAGGGGGGCTATGCTTCAGAGGGAGGGGAGATGAGGCACATTGGGCTCGTGAGCAGAGGGAGGGGAGATGGGGCACATTGGGCTCGTGAGCAGAGGGAGGGGAGATGAGGCACATTGGGCTCGTGAGCAGAGGGAGGGGAGATGAGGCACATTGGGCTCGTGAGCAGAGGGAGGGGAGATGGGGCACATTGGGCTCGTGAGCAGAGGGAGGGGAGATGGGGCACATTGGGCTGTGAGCAGAGGGAGGGGAGATGAGGCACATTGGGCTCGTGAGCAGAGGGAGGGGAGATGAGGCACATTGGGCTCGTGAGCAGAGGGAGGGGAGATGGGGCACATTGGGCTCGTGAGCAGAGGGAGGGGAGATGAGGCACATTGGGCTGTGAGCAGAGGGAGGGGAGATGGGGCACATTGGGCTCGTGAGCAGAGGGAGGGGAGATGAGGCACATTGGGCTGTGAGCAGAGGGAGGGGAGATGAGGCACATTGGGCTCGTGAGCAGAGGGAGGGAGATGAGGCACATTGGGCTCGTGAGCAGAGGGAGGGGAGATGGGGCACATTGGGCTCGTGAGCAGAGGGAGGGGAGATGGGGCACATTGGGCTCGTGAGCAGAGGGAGGGGAGATGAGGCACATTGGGCTGTGAGCAGAGGGAGGGGAGATGGGGCACATTGGGCTGTGAGCCGAGGGAGGGGAGATGAGGCACATTGGGCTCGTGAGCAGAGGGAGGGGAGATGAGGTGGAGTTATACCCTCTCTGTCTGGGCCAGTCAAGGTTCAATTCCACTGGTGTCTCCTGCTGAGAGGCGGTGGAACACGTTATGTTTGCCTGCCTTACTTATGTTGTAGGATGATTTTCAGCAGAATTTGGTCTCAGTAGGGTGTACTGGCTTTAGTATTGCTGGGCTTCTGTGGTGTGTAGGCGATATTGGTGACTGATTTACGCAATTTTCTAAAGGTCCACGGGGTTGGGTGGTAGAATTTCAGCTTGGTTCAGTGAGGGGTTAGGACAGGGGTCGGCAACCCATAACACTCAAAGAGCCATTTGGACCCGGTTTCCACGGAAAAGAAAACACTGGGAGCCGCACCATTTTCTGTCGACGGGGTAAATGAATCGCTGCGACCAGTTCATTTATTTCGCGGACCGGGGGGGGGAGGGGTGCTACGCCTAAAAAAAAATGCGCCAAATTTTGCGCCCGATTCAATTGGATACTTATTATTTATTTTCCCAAGCCACGCGGAGCCGCAACATACGGCTGAAAGAGCCGCATGCGGCTCCGGAGCCGCAGGTTGCCGACCCCTGGGTTAGGACATATATTGTTGTGTTGTGGCGTTCATTTTCTTTATTTGCTTCTTTGTTTTTATTTTCTTAATTTCTTTCCCGTTTATGTATTATATTTGTTAATGTGGTTATTTTTTTATTTACTAAAAGTTTTTTTCCGCATAGAACGAAATACTTCACCGTCAGTCGTCTCCTGTTCCGCACTCCAGCCAGTAGGTGGCGGTAGCGCCTTACGTTTGGTTCACAATTCGCCGTGAAACCCACAGCGTTGCCACATTGGGGAAGATACACCCATACATGGGGAGTTTTCAATTGTGGGACGAAAAGAGGTAACGGTGAAACATTTCTCAGGCCTGGGGGAATTACCTACTAAATGGGGACACATCGAACTGCTCTTAAAACTGAAATTCTGGTCAATTAAATGGATTCTCGTTCAAATTTCTGCCACCGCGATTCTCTGATAACCACGTATTCTGTTCGGCTAAGATATCAAATCAAAGGAACTTTATTGGCATGACAAATACTATTGTGTTTCCAGAGCATAGTATACACAGTATAATAAATAACAACACAGACAATAAAGTAGCAATAATAACCAATCATATTCTGTATGTTACACGTACCGTACATATGTATAAACATATACATACACGCGTGTAGCGGATGGGCTCTGGTATGTGAGCGCCCGCTGCAGAGTGACGTGGATAAGAGTGTGATTAGTTCCCGGAGTTAGGGGCTTGGGTCTTTAGCTCGGCGAACTAAATCGCTCTCTTGTCGCGTCAAAGATCCTCAATTCGAAACTCGCTGGGGCAGAATCAGGCAACAGTTACACGCGCATGCAATACATGCACAAACATCATTACACACACATTTTATTTTGTATTCGTCTACCCACTGATATGACAGCATGACGCATGTTTAGCTGCCAAATGAATAGTTTTTAGTTTTGTCATCCTCTCCTAATACGATGGGAATTGTTTGTATGTTGCGAAGGACATTACATTACATTACAGGTATTTAGCAGACGCTCTTATCCAGAGCGACTTACAGATTTACATTTCTTTACAATCCATTTATACAGCTGGATATTTACTGAAGCAATTCAGGTTAAGTACCTTTTGCTCAAGGGTACAACGGCAGTGCCCCACCTGGGGATTGAACCTGCAACCTTAACGTTACAAGCCCAGTTCCCTAACCATTATACCACACTGCCTACCGATAAGAAGGTTTTTTTAAATCAAATTGAGGGAAATATGTGTCACGTAATGTTTGGTATTTTGTGCAGTTTAACAAGACTCGGTCTCTTGCAGCTCATAATTGCTGCAAGAACTCACGACGGGGGGGATTCCCACAACATACCTGGCAACTCTGCCTGCAGAAGAGCGAGGAGCCGCACAGACGTGATAAATGCTGTTGGTGGAGATGGGGGAGGTTCCTCTTCACCTCTGTAGGCTGAAGTTGGCACTCCAATACTGGGCTAGGCTGAAGGGTCGGGTGACTGATTGACCGTCTTCTGGGATTTTGGCTGACTGTGGCACGATAACAGACGGGGTTGGACAACACTTCCTGCGCGCTTGTCCAAAAATGAGGAGTATTATCTCAATTAGCTCTGTGTCTAATGATCGGTGCGTATAAAGTCACTTTTTCCACCTCTTCCTCGTTGCCATAAACGAGTTAGTTATCAGTATTTTCAGAAAATGACTAGAAAACTGCGCACGGTGGTGCAGTGGATAGCACTGTCGCCTCACAGCAAGAAGGTCTCGGTTCGAATCCAGGCCGGGGCCTTTCTGTGCGGAGTTTGCATGTTCTCCCGTGTCCGCGTGGGTTTCCTCCGGGTACTCCGGTTTCCTCCCACAGTCCAAAGACATGCACGTTAGGCTAATTGGAGAGTCTAAATTGCCCGTAGGTATGAGTGTGTGAGTGAATGGTTTGTGTGCCCTGCGATGGATTGGCGACCTGTCCAGGGTGTATTCCTGCCTCTCGCCCGGAACGCATGCTGGGATAGGCTCCAGCCCCCGCGACCCTGACCAGGAATAAGCGGCTTAGATAATGGATGGATGGATGGATGGATTATTATAAGAGATGGTGGGAGGAGCACAGGGGCTGAGTATCTGGTGGGTCTACAGAATCTGTGCTTTTAGGTCCTTTTATTTTTTAACGTTTTTTTTCTAAAAACTATTTATACCCTGATTTTTCCTTTAAACCCTTTAATCAAATCAAATCAAGTTTATTTGTATAGCGCTTTTCACAACAGAATTGTCACAAAACGCTTAACAGAGGGGGAACCCAGGCCTAGACCCCCCCAAAAGCAAGCCTAACGGCAACAGTGGCAAGGAAAAACTCCCTAGGTAGGGAGAAAACCTTGGGAGGAACCAGACTAAAAAGGGGGAGCCCATCCTCTTCTGGCCGGCACAGGGTATGTCCAAAAAGACCATGTCATGGTCAGTCCAAGGTTAGTCTGAGTTAGGTAGTCAGGGGGGGCTAAACCACGCGGAGAGGGTCCAGATCCAGGAACTGGGGTTGGCGTGGGGGTGAGGGTTGATGGGGCAGCCTCACACTTTCGCAGGATCTAGGCTCGGGGCAGGTGCCCCCGAGTCAGAGGCCGAGGCAGAGAAGAGAACATGCAGTCAGAAAAAGCAGTGCTATAGCCAGTAGCACTATGTAAGAGCAGGGGAGCACAAGCATAGGAAATATACAGTTAGCCCCAACAGGTGTAAGCTATGGCAGCATACCTATTAGGAGAGGGACAGAGAAAACACGCAGCCATGTGAGAGTTCCAAACAATCCACACCTGATCAAGGATAACCAGCATAACAGTGGTGGTAACACATTGAGGAGGTGACAGTATGGAAAGTTTCTCACTCCATAAGACACTAAGGCACGGCCTTCTCCATCTCTCCACCTAGACTATGTTTGGCAGTAAGCTAGGCTGAAAAGATATGTTTTTAATCTACACTTAAAAATTGAAACTGTGTCCGAATCCCTAACATGCCTTGGTAAACCGTTCCACAACAGAGGAGCTCTAAAAGAGAAGGCTCTACCACCAGCTGTGCTCTTCAAAATTTAGGGAGTAATAGATGGCCGGCTTCTTGTGAACGAAGCAGTCGTGGTCGGCTTATAGGGGGCAATCATTTCGGTCAGATATAAAGGTGCAAGTCCGTTTACTGCTTTAAAAGTTAGCAACAGTACTTTATAATCAGCCCGATATTTAATAGGAAGCCAATGTAGTGATGCTAACACTGGAGTAATGTGCTCATACTTTTTGGATCTAGTCAAAATACGTGCCGCTGTATTCTGTACTAGTTGAAGACTCTTTAGAGAGCTACTAGAGGAGCCGGATAATAAGGCATTACAATAGTCTAGCCTCGATGCAACAAAAGCATGCATCAAGGTTTTAGCATCCTCTAATGACAGAAAGTGCCGAATTTTAGCTATGTTTCTTAGGTGAAAGAAAGCTACTCTGGAAGTGTTTTTAATATGAGTGTCAAATGTAAGGTCCTGATCAATAATAAAACCAAGGTTCTTAACCATAATACTTGATGTAACTATGTAATCACCTGCATTTAACTGCAGATCCAACTTGTTCCTTAATTTTTTGGGGCCCAAAACCATCATCTCTGTTTTATCTGAATTTAAAAGCAGGAAATTTACTGTCATCCAGTTCTTTATATCAGAGATACAAGCCTCTAATTGAGTGAGTTTAAGTGTTTCACCTGGTTTCATTGATATGTACAGCTGTGTATCATCGGCATAGCAATGGAAATTTACACCATGTTTACGAATAACATTACCGAGTGGTAGCAAGTATAATGAGAACAGTAATGGTCCCAGCACTGAGCCTTGTGGAATACCATATTTAACCTGAGAGTAGTCAGAGAACTCTTGATCTAATTGCACAAATTGAAACCGGTCTAATAAGTATGATTTAAACCATGAGAGTGCCCGTCCACGCAAAACCAACCAGGTTTTCTAGCCTATGAAGGAGAATCTGGTGGTCAATAGTGTCAAAAGCAGCACTTATGTCAAGGAGCACTAGAATAGAAACACAACCAGTGTCCAATGCTAACAGTAAGTCATTTACAACTTTAATAAGTGCTGTCTCAGTGCTATGGTTTGGTCTAAAACCTGATTGTAATGTTTCATATAGATTATTCGTTTTTAGGAAAGCAGTTAATTGTTGAGCTACAGATTTCTCTAAAATTTTTTGACAAAAAGGGCAGATTTGAAATGGGCCTATAGTTCTTCAGATTAACAGGATCAAGATTTGGTTTCTTTAGAAGAGGCTTGATTACTGCTACTTTTAAAGACCTAGGTACGCAACCCAATAATAGGGATGTATTTATGATATCTAACATGGGCTGGCCTAGCACAGGCAAAAGCTCTTTAATAAGCTTTGTTGGTATGGGGTCTAACAGACATGTAGATGATTTGGAGGACATAACCAGTTTACTGAATTTGTCCAGATCCAAGGGAGTGAAAAACTCAAGGGTCTCTACGCAACCCTGCTCCTGATAGCCCTGTGCTATCTCGGCAGTTGGAGTGCTAGATATTGGATTTTCATAATTTGTTCTCTGATTGTCTCAATCTTATCAGTAAACGAGTTCATAAAGTCATTTGAATTATAGTTAGAAGGATAACTGATGGAAACTGAAGACTGTTTTTTTGTCAGTTTAGCTACCGTGTTAAATAGAAATCTTGGGTTGTTTTTATTCTGGTCAATTAGTTTCGAGAAGTACGATGACCTAGCTGTAGTAAGAGCGTGCTTGTATTCGATGAGGCTGTCCTTCCAAGCAGAGCGAAAAACCTCTAAATTGGTAGAGCGCCATCTGCGTTCTAATTTTCTGGAAACTTGTTTAAGGGCACGGGTATGGTCGGTAAACCAGGGTGCAAGTTTCTTCTCACTGCATTTTTTTCTCTTGAGGGGTGCGACCGCATCAAGTGTATTCCGTAAAATGTGATTTAACGCATCAGTTTGATGATCAATTGACAAAAGGCTATTTGGGTCCTGACTTGATACTAAGGATTCGGGAAGTAAGTTTATAAGTTTTGAAGTCGTCAATGAATTTATAGAGCGGCTGGAATAGTATTTAGGTTCCGATTTAATAGGAATATTTACCTGAATTTCAAAAGAAATCAAAAAGTGATCCGATAGTACAGGATTATGGGGAGACACAATGATATTCTCGACATCGATACCATAGGATAAAACTAAATCTAAGGTATGATTGTGGCGGTGGGTTGGTTCAGATATATTTTGAACAAAACCGACAGAGTCAATAATAGCTGCAAAAGCCAGTCCTAAAGGGTCACTGTCATTATCAACATGTATGTTGAAATCTCCAACAATCACAACTTTATCCGCCATAGTTGCCAAGCTTGATAAAAACTCTGCAAACTCGGAGAGAAAGACAGTATACGGTCCAGGTGGTCTATAAATAGTTATTAAGAGGAAGGATTGCACTGAGGTAACTAGATCTTTTGACCGTCCAGAAAGCATAGAAAGCGATTCAAAAGAGGAGAACTTATCCCCACATTTAGGTGTAAAACTAAATTTTGTCGAAAAAATCACAGCA
Organism: Aldrovandia affinis; assembly: GCA_029706075.1. Lineage (NCBI taxonomy): Eukaryota > Metazoa > Chordata > Actinopteri > Notacanthiformes > Halosauridae > Aldrovandia > Aldrovandia affinis. Next base: position 21,498 of record JAINUG010000762.1, read on the forward strand.
ACACCGCCCTCTACCGGACAGACGCGGCGCTTTGGCAGCTGGCATAACCATCGGGAGATGCCTCATTAAGTGCACTGTATTCGTCAGGCCTAAGCCAGGTTTCAGTGAAACTAATCAGGTCAAAACTATGGTCGGTGATTAGTTCGCTCACAAGAACTGCCTTGGGGGAAAGTGATCTAACATTTAACAATCCACATTTAAGATGCGTCTTACTACAGGCAACACTTACTGCAGGCTGAGATGTTTTAATATAAATAAGATTGTGTACACAAATGCCACGACAGCCAGTGTGCTCAGATAGCTTTTTACTTCTAAAACCATTTCCAAAACGAGGGACAGACACAGTCTCAATAGCTAAGCTAGTCACGGGTTTTTGGAAGCTAGCAGACAGTGGTTTAGGACCAGAAGTCTGCTGCCTGGCTAGCGCTCTGAGAGGTCATAAATTTTGCGAATTTATACTACGGGATAATGTTCTAGATAATAGAAGAGAACCTCTCCAGTTCGGGTGGAGTCCGTCTCTTCAGTAAGCCAGGCTTTCCCCAAAAAGTAGGCCAATTGTCTATGAAGCCCAAGTCGTTGTCAGTACACCAGTTAGCCATCCAGCGATTTAGCAACGTGAGTCTACTGTAGACTTCGTCACTCCTACGGGTAGGGATAGGGCCAGAGATAATTACTTCCCGACTGAGTGTTTTAGCGAGCTTACACACCGAAACAAAATTATTTTTTAGTGATCTCCGACTGCCTAAGTCGGACATCGTTGGTGCCAGCGTGATAATAATTTTAGAATATTTACGATTATTCTTAGCTAGCACCTTTAAGTTTGCCTCCACGTCGGTAGCTATCCTATGTCCTATTTTCTCTGTACACCAAGTCACTTGGCTCTGTTATTTCTGCTCATGGTTTTTCCTATCACTGTTATGCTGATGACACTCAACTGTTTCTCTCCTTCCCTCCATCTGATACCCAGGTCCCGGCACGGATCTCTGCATGCCTGGCTGACATCTCCGCATGGATGTCCACCCACCACCTGAAGCTGAACCTGGGGAAGACAGAGCTGCTCTTCCTCCCAGCGAAGGGCTCCCCCGATGATTGATGCGTCAATTACCGTGGAAGGCTCCATAGTGTCTCCGTCCCAGTCTGCCAGGAGTCTTGGGGTAACCCTGGACAACCAGCTGTGCTTCTCGAGCCACATTGCAGCGATCTCTCGGACCTGCCGTTTCTCCCTCCACAACATCCGGAGGATCAGACCGTTCCTCACCCAAGAGGCCACTCAACTCCTGGTCCAGGCCCTGGTGATCTCACGTCTGGACTACTGCAATTTGCTGGCAGGCCTTCCGGCCTGTGCCATCAAGCCACTGCAACTAGTCCAGAACGCTGCTGCTCGCCTGGTGTTCAACCAGCCGAAGTTCACCCACGTCACCCTCTACTCTCCTCTCTGCATTGGCTCCCCATCGCAGCACGCATCAGATTCAAGTCACTGGTGCTGGCTTTTCAAGCGGCCAGAGGTACTGCTCCCCGCACCTCCAGTCACTCATCACGCCCTACACCCCGTCCAGACCCCTCCGCTCCGCCTCCGCTGGCAGACTGACTGCCCCATCCCTCCGGGCGCCTGGCAGCCGCTCCTCGCGGTCTCGCCTCTTCTCTGTCCTGGTCCTCGTTGGTGGAACGACCTCCCCATCGGTCAGGTCAGGACTGCGGAATCACTTCCAATCTTCCGCAAGAGACTCAAAACCCACCTCTTCAGACTCCACTACCACTGAACACTGTCCATCTAGTCAATCTGTTTACTTGTTTAAAAAAAAAAAAAAAAACACCCACTAACCTTTTTCTTTCCCAATGTTACAGGTATGATACGCAGATGCCTGCAATGATGTCTTTTGCCGTTTTACTGCACTGATCTTGTACGCTAACTTTGATTGTTCTCGCCTTGTATTAATGCACATCTTGTAAGTCGCTCTGGATAAGAGCGTCTGCTAAATGCTTAAAATGTAAAATGTAAATGCTTAAAATGTAGCTCTGGCCCCAGGCAAACATTGGACTATGGTCGCTGGTGACTCTATCCTCACGTCTCGTAAAATGGAATCGCCAATTATCAGAGCTTTCTCAGTAGGTGTATTACTGAGTGGGGAAAAACGATTCGAAACGTGAGTTAGGTGTATGACCTCCTTGGGACGGCGACTATGCCTCCCTCGAACCGTGACAAAAGCGCCTTGCTGCGAAGGTTCTGCTGGGGGAATAACACTAATGTCTAGGCTATTTAAACTCCCTGGTGCGTCCGGCGCTAACAGAAAAGACTATGTAACTCTCTCCTTCCTGAATCTGGCGAAGCGTCCGGATGCGGTCCTCAAGCTCAACTATTTTCTGCGCCAATTCTAAATTAAGTTCACACTTCCTACAAATACCAGTTACGTTAAACTTGGCGTCAGAACTAACACTAAACATATTGCACTCCAAGCAGGAAACAAGGGAGGAAGCCATGGTCGAATTCCTTACCGTAATGTTTTCTTGGGTGTCGAACAGAAAACCACGGTGCTCGAGTCCCGTATGGGTTGGTTAGTTAGGAATAACCGAAAAAGATTAAAAAATAGAAAAAAGTTTTGTATCCAAATCAGTATAAAAGTGTAGAAAATGCGGGCAGCGAAAACCTGGAGCAGCAGTTACTACAGCGCGCGTCGCGTTCAAAATGGAAACAGGAAACAGGAAACTGGAAACTGTGCCAGTTTTACTTTCCTGCAGCGGCTCTCTCTCTGTCTGTATCAGAGCGAATAGCAACCAAGCCCAGCTCCCTCCATCACAAAATTGTAGGACAGATTTATTAAACTTTAGTAAACTTGCTCCTAAGTTCTTCATGTTTTTTGCTGTTACGAAGATTTCCTATGTGCTTTGCTGTGTTTTCACTCAGGATTGATTAGCTAATGAATAAACTGTGATTTCATTGGTGTTTTGATTGGCCCTGGTCTTATTTTTTTAAAGACATACAGGTAACTACCAAAATAAAGGAAACAGCAACATAAAGTGTTCTAAAGGTGGCGTTGGGCCACCACGAGCCACTAGAACAGCTTCAATGCACATTGGCATAGATTTGAAAAGATAAGGAAATATCATTAATTTAACAAGAGCAGATAGTGTTTATTATTATTATTAATAATAATAATAATAATAATAATTAGCAGGGGGCTACCAGTAATGTTCATTTCGAGGTGCCCTCATCTTTTCCCGGGGGCGGTGTAGATAGTTTAATGAGAATATATCACAAGAAATAATAATATAAATGATAATAATACAATTATTCAAAAATGAATTATGTGTTTGAAACTGGAAACCTGAAACAATTTAATAATGTTCTCTCATTGGCAGGTTTTATAGACAAAGTAGTCATTTTAATCATTTCAATTTACCAAGCATTTTTCACTATTTTGGATTATAAGTATAATGTAAGTTCATCAATGTTTGTGCTCACAGGCCGCTTCATCAGTCCAACTTCCTCAGATGGCTATCCTCGCAGGCATTCATTTTAATGGTTGACCTTTTTATGAAATAATGTTTTATTAATTATGAATATTAAACAACAAAAGCAACACAACAATAAAACTTCAATAATACGCATTTAAAATATTAGAAATTACTTCCTCAGAAAGAAAAGTAAAATCTCATACCATGTATGTTCACAAAAAACAGCTGCTGTCATTTTTATTCTTTATATTCTTCCTGTTTGTTTACAATATTTGTTTTGATGTTTATTGTTTGTTTTGTGCTTATTAACTGCTATTTACCTCATTACTTATCAAACTGTAGAAGTAATTAAAGACAATACTCACACTACACACACACACAGACATACATACTTACAACTACACACACACACACTATACTCACACTACACACACACACACACATATACTCACACTACCACACACACACATATAGATACTCACACTATCACACACACACACATGTAGATAATCACACTACCACACACACACACACACACATACATACATACTTACAACTACACACACACACACAGACATACATACTCACACTACCACACACACACACACATATAGATACACACACACACACATACATACTCACAACTACACACACACACAGACACATACATACTCACACTATCACACACACACACACACATGTAGATAATCACACTACCACACACACACACAGACACATACATACTCACAACTACAAACACACACATATAAATACTCACACTACACACACATATAGATACTCATACTACTTACACACACACACACACACACATATACACTACCAGTCAAAGGTTTTTCCAGTTTTTATTCAAATGTATGCAGTTTAATGTTTCAGTGTACTCTGAAATTAAAGCATAGAACAAATAAACAATTGGAGATAAAAAATAAATCATGGAATTGTTTTGTTTAACAAAATGTAATCTAAAGTTTTGAGTCATCAAAGTAGCCACCTCTTGTTGCAGATATAATAGCCGAACATTCATGGCATTCTTTCTACAATGGAAATCAAATATTGTTTGGAAGGTTCTTCCCAACACTGTTGCAGAAGTTCCCACAAATGTGTTGCACTTGTAGGTTGCTTTGCTTTCACCCTTCTGTCCAGTTCATCCCAAACCAGCTCGATGGGGTTTAAGTCTGGAGACTGTGCTGGCCATTCCATGATTTGAAGCCTACCGTCTCGTTCTTTTCTTCTAAGTTAGTCCTGACACAGCCTGGAGGCATGTCTTGGGTCATTATCTTGCTGTAGGATGAACCCCTGACCAACTAGGCGTAGACTAGAGGGTATTGCACGGTGCTGCAAAATGCTGTGGTAGCACTTTTGGTTCAGGGCGCCAGTTTTCCGACTCTGGATCCAGCAAAAGAGCCCCAGGGCATCACGCTTCCTACAGTGCAATATTGTCCAAATAATGCTTCAGAGGGTGTAGTAACACAGTCTGTTCCAACACTGCTTTTATACAAACAGAGGGTTTGTAAGTAATCAACAAAATGTGGGACACCTGTAGGAATTGTTTGCATAAACTTTCAAGGCTTAATTTACTTCCATTGCTGCAGAATAGCCGTAAGTTGTTAACCCATTACTACAAAGGGGCCATTTTTCTGTTTTTGGTAACCCAAACTTTATTTTTAACCTAGCAATTTACCGCTTACCTTTGTACCATTTCAGGATATTCACTGGACTTGAAGCCAAATGCAAAATGATGCCTTACTGTAGTGGTCCTGATTTATCATTTTGACTTGAATGCGTACATCGTTTATGATATAAATGAGAAACTGTAGTCAAGTAACAAAATATTTTAAAAATGAATAAACAAAAGTTAACAACGATTTGTGGGGAATCTTCAACAGATTTTTAAGGGTTTTAATGAAAGGTTTTAATTAATGCTTTGGAGTATAAATACGTTTTGTTAAATTCCTGCATGATTGGGGATGCTGCCATCTACTGTCAGAGTAGAGAATTTGTTATTTAGGTGTGGGATTGTAAGTAAAGGCCTCTACATGCTTCTGCGTAACTTGTGCAACATGTTGCAAGCACTCTGCAATTTATACTTCTGCGCAACCTATGCGATATGGTGTCCTAGTAGGCGTCAATGTATTGAACAAGGTCGGGAAAGTTTTCATGAAAGCAGGGAAACTCCTGTACCTTTGAACGTCTTCAGCCAATCTTTCCTGAAGCTGGTTCATTTTATACCGTGTCGAACAAATGATGCTAGCTATCTATATCATTAGCTAATGTTAGCAAGCTTTATTTGGCCGTGATACCAGGTTGCTAGCTAGCTAGCTAGATAGATATATCGATAGTTTTGCTTAGCTAACGTTAACATAGATATATAAAGGTATGGTATGCAGCTGCCAACAATGACGTCTATCGCTGTATTACTGCACTGATCTCTTATGCAAACTATGATTGTTCTTACCATGTATTAATGCACATCTTGTAAGTCGCTCTGGATAAGAGCGTCTGCTATATGCTTAAAAATGTATATGCACCCTGCTTTTTCTTTGTTTTGTTAGTTGAATAGTCTGTGCATTAAGGTATTGTAGTGACATGTTACATTTATATGCAATCTAAAGCACAACACAAAACATTGAGGAATGTAAATGTTTTTGAGATGCCATGTTTCCTCCAGACTGAATAGCCGTCTCTGTGTATTGTTGTATGTACCGTTGACTGTTGTATTGTCTGTAACTATTGTGTAGGCCTACTGCTGCTACCTTGGCCAGGTCTCTTTTGAAAAATAGATTTTAATCTCAATGAGACTTCCTGGTTAAATAAAGGTTTAAATAAATAAAAAATCTGGATATTAAATGCATCTATAGTGCACATCATACAAGCGATGTTAATGTACAGTGCCCACAGTTTAATGCCATGAAAAAAATTGTTGTCAAAAATGCAACTTCCATCATAAATAAATAAGCTCAACATCATATAGAGTAATAACAGAGTGATTAAAAAGGTAAATAAGTATATTTCTATGTAAAGGATAGAACTTACTGTCCAGCCAGGTGAAGTGAGCCTTTCTTCTAAACAGTGGTGTGCTGACAATGTGTCGGAACTGTCTGCACATCAGAGACAGTGTGAGCAAAGCACTGTCTCCGGCCGTGGACTACTTCCAACAGGAGTTTTTGGAGCAGTTCTTTTGACAACTATGAGGCAAAAATAGCTCCCAAATTAAAGGTCTGACATTTGGTCCTACATTTAGACAGAGGATACTGACTTGGTCAATTTTGGAAGAAACAAAACAACTTTAAAGGTAAAATTGTAATACCTCTGTGATGGACCCAGTTACATTACATTTACATTTTAGGCATTTAGCAGACGCTCTTATCCAGAGCGACTTACACAGTTTACATTTCTTTACATGCAATCCATTTATACAGCTGGATATTTTACTGAAGCAATTCAGGCTAAGTACCTTGCTCAAGGGTACAACGGCAGTGCCCCACCTGGGATTTGAACCTGCAACCTCTGAGTTACAAGCCCAGCTCCCTAACCATTACACTACACTGCCGCCTTTTGGTTGGTATTGGTTGGTATTGTAACACCTTGATAGAAAGAAAGAAAGAAAGAAAGAAAGAAAGAAAGAAAGAAAGAAAGAAAGAAACATTAATATAACTGTGTCGTGTTAAGGATATATTTAAGTGTGTCTAATGGGCCGTTCATTGAAGTACTACTCAATCTGTTATTCATTTTCTGTTGTCAATCATACAGTATGTTCAAATGATAAAAAGCAAGTTTTTGGAATTGTTGTAACATACCAGTCTTTTTTTTAGGGATGCAATGGTCTGCTCCAACAGGCTCTTTTTGCTACAACGTTCTCCAAGCGTGTGATGTCCTCATGTACAGCGTCACTCCTGCAGGATTGGCCGCTTAAAGAGATGGAGAAAGCGCATCCAATAGATGAGAAGAGATGATGATTAGTACTTAGTCTAACTATTCACTCACATGTACTTATATCTACATTATTTCTCTTAGGTTTATAAACTGAATTAATTTAGAGCTGCAGGATACATTGAGGTCAAATGTTCTGACATTGTAGGTTGTGACTAGCTGAAACTGTGAACATGTTTCTGATTGGATAACAACTTGGATGGACAGCATCAACAAATACTAAACATGCTTTCTTCAGATTCCTCTCTGCTAGTGTGACCGGTGTCTTTCTGCGTTGTGTATTTTAAAAAAATGATTTGTCCAAGGAGGAGGCGGACAACTTATTTCTTTGGTCTCTGATCGTTTATTCATGCGGTACGGAGGGCTAGCGAGTTAAACCGCAGCTCCAGCTCTTCTCACTTTTGACATCCCCGGAAAGAGACAGGGGGGGGGGGAAACCCAAAGTTATATAGGGCGACATGACAGTAAATCGGGTCACAGAAGGAGGGACTCAGAGTTTCCCGGTGAATATACAGTAGCCCATTACAATAAATTAATAAAACGCATGTACATAAGAAAATGACAAATAAAAGAATACACATTCTGTGTAATTATAGCAAGTCAAAACAGCAATGTTACACTGACACGCCCACTCCTCTTATGTCTGACAGACTTTACTTTCTTCTTTACTCTACTTTCTTTCAACACGCTCCTTTGCTTTAGACACGCCCCTTTCTTTCGACACGCCCTTTCTTTCTTTCCCGTATATATATATTTGTGTGTGCGTGTGTGTACAGGTGTATATATGTGTGTGTATGTGTGTGTGTGCGTGTGTGTACAGGTGTATATATGTGTGTGTGCAGGGTTGGGTTGTAACGGAATACATGTAACGGCGTTACGTAATCAGAATACAAAAATCAAGTAACTGTATTCAGCTCACGTTACATTTGAAAAACGAGTAATCTGAATACAGTTACTTTAATAAACCTGAAGTGAATACATTTTGGATTACTTCTTGGAATTCTTGGCGGAAAGTTTTCCTTACAAACATTAATGAGCTGATATTCATTACTAAAGTTACAGCATGAAATTATCACGCCTACATGATTATCATCACACAGCTCACGAAAACTACAGCCGCTGCACAGAACCAAAAACTGCGTTAAAAAAAATGCGTTTTAAAAAAGCGCGCGCCCACGCTCAGACAAACATTGATAGGGACAAGATGGAAAAAAGTCAGCTTTTAGTTTGTGGCGTTATCGACACAATTTCCAGTTTAAAGAAGAACATGGGAAAAATCTGTCGGCCCAGTGTACCTTGTGTCTTCCAGGAATAAAGATACTGTCGGCATCAAAGGACTCGACTTGAATCTTAAAAAGCACTTGGAGTAAGTCGACGTTAGCTAACCTTCAGTTTAATGAACACAGTTCTGCAGTAATTTGCTGTTACCTGACCTTAGCCTACGGTTTGAGGCATCGCATTAACTGCTCTGCTAATTTTATACTGCTTTCTTTATTGTTGAAACGATGACATTTTATTTTATTCTTTTTATTTTTCCCAGTTTTCTCCCAATTTGGTAGACAATTGTACTCTACTATACGTCAATTCGTTATGCACTGCCGAGCATTCGCCGCTACATATCCCTTACAAGTCGCTGTTATTCCAGTGCCAAAAAGTTTCAAAAGTTATTACATTGTTTTAGATGCTGTGTTTGAGTTATGCTAATGATGAGCCATCAAAACAGTAAAAGCAATATCCCTTTACTTTTTATTATGATTAATTTTGAATCTGTCCATTCTAATTCCATAACATGTTAATGACGACGACTACAACAAAAATGCAGATACAATGTTGCATATATTTAGCTAAATTGACATCTCAAATTTATTAGTATTTATTATTAAATGAACAGAAGCTGACCTGACCTCAACACAGTGGAAAGTTGAACATGACATCCTTTTTCAAAGTGTAATGTATAATAACTATTTAAATGTATTACTGATCAAATAAAAAAGTGAACATGGCGTGTGCAAAAGTTTGAGCACCCTTTTAGTACTAAGTAGCACCACCTTTGGCTATATAACAGCTTCCCAATGTCTCCTGTACCCCAAAACATACCCATCTGTGATAGAAAAAGTAAGTAATCCAAAAGTATTCTAAAAGTAATCTGATTACGTTACTTTTTTGAGACATGTAACTGTATTCGTATCGGATTACTTTCAGAGCCGTGTAATCAGTAATCAGGCACTAATTACATTTACAAAGTAACCCTCCCAACCCTGTGTGTGTGTACAGGTGTATATCCATAGCTTTCACGTGACGTCACAGGCCAGGAGCGAGCTGCGCTGCCGGGCAAAAGGCGCTGCCCGTCACCTGCCCGTCACGTTATCATAGCACCTGTAACGCTGATGAAGGAGCATTGAAAACCATGCCAGAGAGTTGCTGTGCAATCGGGTGTGCAAACCGGCGAGGAGATAAGCCTGGGTTGTGTTTTTATAGGATACCCAGTGAAAAAGAAAATAAATAAAGGAGAAATTTGTCTCTGCATTTAACCCATCCCCTGAGGGAGCAGTGAGCAGCGCTCGGGCTGTAAATATCTGTGATCAACGTAGCTAGCTAACGTTACCAGAATTAGAGCTATCTACCACAAGATAGTAATTTAGCTGTGTAACGTTAGATAGACTAGACAACGTAACATAACGAAAGGCACCTTCGCTTTGACAGCTAACGTTACCGGTTAGCAAGAGGTAGCGTAACGTTAGCTAGCATACCGATAGGCTAGGCTAATTTAACGTCACTCACCTTCGCTTTGACAATGAAGAATTTCTTCACTTTCCACACACCAGCATTGTTTAGGGAAGAAACCACGTGACTGAAAGCTATGGATGTGTGGCCCCTCCCCCCCTCCGCAGCGACACTGTCAATTTCACTGTCTTTCCTACTCCAGACTCGCAACTTAGCTAGATAACGGAGTTTTCCCCCGCTCACTCCTTGTCACGATTCAAGCGAGAGGATTAATTTGAGATTTAAGGTAAGATAATTAATTATTGCCGATAAAAAAGTTATTATGACACGTTATGTTTGTTGGCAAGTAGATGAAAGTACCTAGTATTTGATTTCTTAACTTTTTCTGGCTATTTCGTTAGCGACCTTGCCTGGCTATTCCTGTGTGGCTCAGGTCGAGCACTAGGTGTGGCTGGAACACTCAGGTTGTGGGTTAAATCTCCACTGGGACCACATATACTGAAACATGTATGCATTCACTACTGTAAATCACTTTGGGTAAAAGCGTCTGCTAAATGGCATATATTAATTAGCAATGTTACAACATTTTGAGATATTATAAATCTATCCTGAAACTTTTATTTCGTCCTGAACGTGCGATCTATGATTTTGAAAGCACTAAACGCGAGTCTGACTCTGAAGTGTAGCGTATGACCAAACCGAGCAATGTTTAATCAAATTTCGGAAACAACATGGAGGACGGAGTTTTCAACTAGGCCTCCATTAAATCGCTGACGTATGGTGACAAAACCCCATGGTAACGTTTAACATTACTTACAGGAAATGCGGCCAAATTAAATATGATCTTTGTCTATCGATTAAGCCAGCATTATAGTCACATGGCCATTCGCTTCTAGAGACGTGTGTATAACTTGACTATAACTAGCAAACTGTGGTGTTAAGTAATGTAGCCTAGCTAGCTAACGTTTGCTAATTTACCTCAGAAGCAGGTAACGCAACGCAGATTTACTGGATTTGACGACCGAAAGTATAGATGATCTTTTTGTTTGTTTGTTAACTATTTAGAAGAAACTTACCGAGCTAAACGCCTTCTCAGAATGAGAGACATCGTGTCTCGTGCAGTTACAGCGCTCGTCCACTGAACTGGGTGTGAGCTCCACCAGCTCCTGTATGGCGACACAGCTGCGCATGCGCTGAGCGCTGGCCACGATCGCTCCAGATGACGGCTGCCGACACACCGGACATCCACAGCGACTCGCAGTTTCACATTTCTTAAGTGGCAGATTTACAAAGGGGTTACTGTTTAAACAGTCTTACCAAAAGATATTTTTGGCCTTTTGACACATTGAATAAAATTGGGGGACACACTGCTTGTGATATTTGGGTAAGTGTGGGGTCTTCTCACTTGGTGGATAAGATTTTGGAAAAGGTTGAAATGATTGTTTACTGTTTAAGAAGCATATTGTCCACCTTAAGAATATAATGGAAGCTTCACAGAACATTTTTTAAATAATCCTGTTTTACATTTTCAGACGTTTGAGTGGTGATTTCCGGCAGAATGTGTGGTTTTGGAACGTACATCTTTTGCTGTTGCTTTGGAGCTGTGCTTTTCGGTGAGTTCAGAGGGAGTATCATTCATTTGGCATAAATTAACGTTGTGTGTTCAAAATCGCCAGATGGGTCATTTAGGGTAATGTAGATGAATGAAAATTAAAGGAAATTTTTCTCCCAATTTGGTAGCCAATTACACCTGCTATGTTCATGTCAATCCCCCCCTCGTACTATGAGTTCGCTGCTGTAGCCCTGTGACCGGCGGTTTCGAAGGCGAAGCATCGTCTCTTCCGAGACGGCACTCGCCAAGCCGTCGACCGTAACTCCGGCACCCCAGAGCCACTCCTGTGCGCAGCGAATATCCTGTCGGCTTCCCTCCCCCCTCCCTGGGGCGGACAGCCAATTGCCGTCCCCGGTGGCACTCCCGGCCAGAGCCGACTCTGGTACAGCCGGGGAATCGAACCCCGGTCGCTGTGGCCAGCGCTGAACGTTGTAACCACTGGGGCTAAATATGTCTAGCCTTCACGAATGCTTTTACACGATTCGATCAAATAAAAATGATATATTGCGTGTATGCGTTTAAAACGTTTCTTTACGTAAAGCCGCTTCATGTTGATGCAACGCCTCTCTCCTGATAATGAAATGTAGTCTTCATAAAGGGGGATGTTTAAAATGAACATTTACTGTGGTCTCTACCGGGAAAATGCAACATATCTCACATTGACCCGCCTCATAGCTGCCGAGATCATGTTCGTCGTTTAGGTAGCTAGCGAGACGCCACCATTAATACCGGAAACTGCGATCCGGGTCGTTTTATTGCATTAATATTCCTGGCTTGGTTGCTATTTAATATGCTATCTAGTTAGCTAACTGAGTTGCTATCTGCTTAACCTAGCTAGCAAGCTTATTTAGGAACGATCAAATATCTTTATTTATTTGTAACGTGTTTTATTTTAGGAATTCAAAACGTGCATCTGGTTATCTACCATGACAACATGCTGTGCATCAGAGGTGTGTTTCACGAAGCAGGATTGGTGGGTTAGCGAGCTAACTTTGGGCTTAACCCTGTGTTTTCGGTCTCACGACTGTGGCTCACTTTTAACCGGGTTGCATCGCCATGGTAACCTGTCTCGCAAAGGAAGTTCAGCACAGTCAAGGTATTTGCATTAGTTGGCTGCACAAAGCCTAACAAGGGCAATTACGGCTAACCTGTCTCACGACGGTGGTTATCAACTCGCTCTGTCAACCCTGTTAAAAAAACAAACTGTTAGATTAAGGTAATCGAACACAAGATCCAAATGTTGCATCATAGTTGCATTAGAAGTTTCTGGGCTACCCCTGGTGGGGGTGGGGGGGGCTTGTGTGTGCGCATGCGTGTGTGCGTGCATGCGTGTGAGTGTCTCATCTCATCTCATCTCATCTTCAGCCGCTTATTCCTGGTCAGGGTCGCGGGGGGGCTGGAGCCTATCCCAGCATGCATTGGGGCGAGAGGCAGGAATACACCCTGGACAGGTCGCCAATCCATCGCAGGGCACTACATACACCATTCACTCACACACTCACTACCCTACGGGCAATTTAGACTCTCCAATTAGCCTAACGTGCATGTCTTTGGACTGTGGGAGAAACCGGAGTACCCGGAGGAAACCCACGCGGACACGGGAGAACATGCAACTCCACACAGAAAGGCCCCCGGCCTGGATTCGAACCCGAGACCTTCTTGCTGTGAGGCGACAGTGCTATCCACTGCACCACCGTGCCGCCGCGTGTGAGTGTGTGGTATAAAATGTGGTATATATTATCTGGTGTTGGTCTCTGATGATGGTCCTTCTGTGTGTCTCCAGGACTGGGAGTGTCCTCTGCCCAGAACGTGGTGCTGAATGGCGTAGTGGGGAAGAGTGTGGCTTTCCCTGATGCAGTAAAGAAATCCGGGACGTTGAGTCACAAAGGTGATGAACAACACACCATCGGAGATGTCACACGTGGTCAGTTTAGGGGCTTCAGAGAGGGAAGAGTGCATTGGAACAGCGCCACTGGACTCTTCTCCATTTCTGGGCTGAAGGTGGAGGATTCTGGGGTGTATACACTTCTGAATAATGACGCTGAACCCAGAAAAAGATCCCAGTACCAGCTGAATGTGGACGGTAAGTGTGTGTGTGTGTGTGTGTGTGTGCGTGTGCGTGTGCGTGTGCGTGTGTGTCCGCATGCTATGTTATTCATGCTGCTGTGTGTGTGATATGGGAGAGGTTAAATTATTCTGTGCTTTATAAGTTATAAAATGTGTAATATTTATGTCAGTCAGGGTAACTACAAAAAATGTGTAACTCAAGGTGTAAAGAATATTTTTTTAATACAAGTAAAATTGGATGGATGAAAATTTTCACCAGTTTGTTGAAAAATTATATTAAAAAAACAAATAAAAAAAACCCATTTTGTTTCAGATTTTCCTCCCAATTTGGTAGCCAATTGTACTCTCTTTACATGTCAACTTGTACTGTGAGCTCGCTGCCATAGCTCTGGGACCGGCAGTGACAAAGCCGAGTCATGGTCAGCGGCTTGGCGAGTTCCGTCTCAGAGGAGGTGTCTCAGTGAGGAAAAGGATAGCTGACAGGGTAAAGGGTATAATTGGCCACCGAAACTGGGAGATAAATGGGAACAATAATGGGATATAAATAGAATAATGTGAAATACATTTCTACAGTTTAAAGAAAAAAGGGAATTACATCCTCTATGCTCACTAGCTTTGTATGCACCTGTCAATCACGCTTTGATTGAAACGAGAGAAAAACCAACGGGGAAATTACCTCAGTTTTGACCACAGAACTGCATTAGAACTGGAGCAGCTGCTCCCAGTCCCCAATCTGTGGTCCTTTGGTCCTGAGGTTTAAACTTCCGGCTGAAACTCGCTGCCATCGGCCCAGTGCATAGCCGATCCCGAGGGTCTTGGGTTCGAATCCAGCCATGGCATGTTTTTGAAGTGTGGCGTGAAACTAGTTAACTGAATGTAAAAACAGACGTACATCTACAATGTTTTTTGTAAATGCTTGTTTACTGTTTTCGCATTTTCGTGAGCTTGGCTCCCAGAATTGCGGCTTGCAGCTATATTATTAATGATCATGAATAGCGTTCATTATTTATTATTATTATTATATTTATTATTATTGGTGTGGATGCTGTTGTATTTGTTTCCCCATCTTCCAGAACTCACGTGCTTTGCTCCATTTCTCCCAGATGAGCCGGTTCTCTCTCTTTGTGTTTTCAGGTATTTCCCCCCCAGACTACATACATTACATTACATTTTACTCATCTCTCTCTGTTGCTGAGATTGTATTGGGTCTGTTGCTCTTTGTCGCAGTCATCATAATCATAGCCATGATCATCGTAATGAGGAAAAACCAAAGGATGCCTGGATGGTTTCTCAGGAGACGCCAAAGCAAATGAGGAAACTGACGCCAACAGCCGCGGGCAGAACATGATGGTTCCTAATGACCCGTCTGTCCCCGAACACAGACCTGTCCCTGAAACCGAGCCTCTTCTTGATACCAAGTCTGATGTCCCTGAAACCAAGCCTTTTGTCCCAGATGCCCAGACATCGGTTCAGAGCTGGTGATTGAAGTGCAGGGGAAATCAGGTGTGTGTGTGTGTGTGTGGTCGTGTGGGGTCAGACCGACAACCTTGGCCTTGCTCTACCAGCTGAGCTACAGGACTACACCAAGCACTAACATTTCTGCTGTGTATACTGCTGACACTTACACTGGACTTTGTTTCTGCCTATGCATGCACTTTCAAAGACTCTTACCTTTTTATATATTGCACTGTACATGGGTCAGTGTCCAATAAGGGTTTAAAAATGCTAATTGAAGCTCTTTCTACCTTCATTAGAATGTTGTTTATATATTTCAACAGGTTTTATTCTCTACATAGACAAATAGTGTGTAGTTATAGTAATTGGCTTCCAAATTGGGGAGAAAAGCGGGAAAAATTCGTAAAAAATAAATACATAAAAAGTAATTCGGGATAACAGTAATGGATTTTCAAATTATTTGAGTATTTTTATCAGCATAAAATCATTTATAGATATCCCAAGTTTGATATCAACAAGCATGTTCTGCTCAGGAAATCTGAATTAATATCACAAATTTAGGCTTTTCTACTGACACGGGTTCCTTTGTTGATGTTTATCACCCAAAACTTAATGTTGAAAAGTGAAAAAGCTGGAAAATGTCTAAAAATGCAATGCAGTAAAGGGGTTAACATTATTGTTGTATCATGAAGAAAATTGGATGATGTAATATTTCAATAAGAATCTGTGTTATCCCGCCTGACTGTGACATCGTTATGCGGAATGACATACTGTGAGATAAAGTTGTAAAAAATGTAATCAGTTGTGAGTAGACAGTTATATTCAACGATATGGTGCCTTAGTAAAACCATTTTAACATTTAAAAACACAAACCTTCGCATTTTGAACACATTAACCATTTCATATACAGTAAACATGTCTGTCATTGTAAAAAGGTGTCAAAATGTCAAAAAAGGAACAAAAAAATAAAGATAATGACCATGTTGCCATCTCCTGTAACTATGGACAGACAGACGAGACAAAATATGGCTTAAAACATAAAAATGTTATGCGTAAAAATAAAAATAAACATATACTTTATGCCTACAAGCTTAAAAATAGTCCTAAAAACAACAAAACTATTCTTTCTAATAGGTTAGGAAATTTGGCTCATCAGAATGATGAGTGGACTGTTGTAATGCTCTTTTCATCACTCCTCCAAAAAAATCCATTGAGAAACTACAGCCAATTCAGAACTCTGCTGCTAGACTTTAATGAAAACAAGGAAGAGACAATATAGTATTCCTATTATAGCTACACTGCAGTGGCTCCCTGTATCTTTTAGAATTAATTTTAAAGTTTTAAATGGTCTAGCACCCTCTCCCTGTTGTTTTATGTCCCTTCACGAGCCCTTAGGTCCTCTGTAGGTCTTTTAAACATTCCGAAGGTCCCCCAAAAGAAGATTGGGGAAGCAGCTTTCCTTCATTATGCACCTAAATTGTGGAACTGCTTACCAAAAAGTATTTGAGAAGTGGGATAAGTGGACATTTTTAAACGGAAACTGAAAACATACCTTTTTAATCTATCCTATAATTAGCAACACTTAATTTTATTATTTATTTAATCCACTTTTTATTTTATTTCTTTACTTGTTTCATTTTCTCTGCCATTTGGATTGTGTGATTTATTTATTTTATTCCATTATTATTATTTTTCTCTATTCTTCTACATAACATTTATTCCCTATTATGTTAATTGCATTAACGAGCAGGTGTACCTAATAAAGTGGCCATTGAGTGTATGTATGAAAGGTGCTATACAAATAAAGTTTTTTATTATTGTTATTACTCCATGACAGTACTTCTCTCATTTATCGCCCGCCGAAACCAAACTCATCCTTCATCCCTGAGACGCACGATCTTGCCTCAGTCTGCCCCACATCCACCAATATTGTCATTCTTGAAGACTTCCGACATTGATGTTGACACCCCGCCATGCCACTCCACGGCCAAGCTTCTGAACCTGATGGAATGTCTTGACCTGAAGTGTACTGCTGGTTTGCCAGATTATTTACCATGTGGATTGGATGACAAGACACAGATGCGCTTTATTAACGTACGTTACAAATGTGGTCAAAGTTAGCTGCTAACTTTATCAGAATGACCACACATGCTAATAGTTCGCTTGTTATAAATGTCCGTGTTTTAGCTGGGTAGATGGATTGCTAGCGGTCTTATTTCACGTCAGAATAACTTCGTGGTTAGCGTATTGTAACGGTGGGCAACTAGCCTAGCCACAGGAATGCTAGCTGCCCTCCACCTGGCTTGTGTGTAGCATGCTAGGTGGCTAAACTAGGTAGCCACAGGCTACAAAGCTATCATATGTCCCAGACGCCCTTGCGGCCGGTTGAACACTTCATGTTTAGTAGTGAAAGCCCCTTTTCCTTTCGCGTGAATGATGTTCGTATGAGTGCATACAGTCTTACCGTAATTGTCTGTGTGTGCGTTGAGAATGACCCCCGTGTGATTCTGATGCGCTGTTTTCTCTTCCCGGTGCCTCACGCTCTATTTTATATATATTATATATATATATTATATATAATAAAGAAAGAGCGCTGTAATGAAAAAGCAAAGTCTCTCGACTCTTGATCCCGTGATGTTCACCGCTACAGTAATGTAAAGTTTTAGTTACATATAGCCTAGTCCTTAACTTTAAAAACATTTTGATCGATACATCATCGCCAGTTCTATGATCACTGTGGAGCCGGAAAATCTAATATTTTCGTAGATTCTTTACATTAAATGCACAACCAAAAAGGGGTAACAGTCAGTTAATGCCACTAACGTACTCCCGAACTACTGACGCCAACTTTAATAAACGTATTGTAATGATCTGGGGTTTTGTGTTGTTCAGGGCACTGTCTAGCTGGGGGGGGGTTGTTTCCCCCCGAGGGTTATAGGGAGGGGACCGGATGTAAGACTGAGAGAAGATGCGTGTGTTTGATTGTGCATGTGTGAGCTGTGACAATCTGAAGGCGTGGGTAGCAGCCGATAGCTACCGAATATAAATAAAGCATCACAGGTTTGACCCACGACAAACTCTCCTCATCCTTCCTTGCATGCATCACAAGCGAGAACGCTACATTTGGTGTCAGAAGTGGGATGCTATGGTGGTGGGCTGGACGCATGCAGGCAATTTTTGCTATGTCCCCGTCGCCCTGGCTGGGGCGCCGTGTTCGGCCCTGGTGGACACGGGTTCGACTGTGACGCTGATGAGGCCCGACATGGTTCCGGTGGGGACACAGCTGGAGCAGACGTCGGTGCAGCTGAGGACGGTGACGGGGAGCTAGCCCCATGTTGGGGAGGAAAGGTGGTGATAACAGTGGGGGCCTGTCGGTGGAGCTCCGAGTGTGGGTAGCAGAGGTGCAGGACCCCTGCATACTGGGGTTAGACTTTTTGAAGTTTGCTCGCTGCCTGCTGGACCTGGGGGAGAACACGTTGAGCTTCCCTGGGGGCCCCACGGTCAGGATGATATCCCCCCCACGTTCCTCGAGGTCAGCACCACTGGCGGTGAAAACAACAGAGACACAAAGCTCCCGCCCCTGAATGCCGCCCAAGATGTTCCCCTGCCTACTCGACGGCTGAACGCTCATCCCCCATACCCCCTGCCCCTGACAGTCAGCTCACCTCACCTGCCGGCAGTACACCCCTGTCCCCATCAGCAGCCCCGTTCACACCCAGTGCCCCCCTTCCCCTGGCGCAGCCAAACATGGAGGAAGAGGCAGACAGGCTAGCGGTTGTGAGGGGAATATGGGAACGCAGCTGTGGTCACTTGGAACCTGAACAGCAAGAGGAGCTGTGGCAGCTGCTAACTGAGTTCAAGGGCATTTTTGCCCTGACAGATGCTGAAATTGGCCGCACGCACTTGGTGCATCACCAAATAGACACGGGGACGCCCGGCCTATCAGATCACCACCCGCCGCCTTCCCATGGCGTACAGAGAAGCTGCAGAGTGCGCCATTGATGAGATGCAGCATGCGGGCATCATTGAGCCCTCTGCCAGCCCCTGAGCTCCGGGAGGAGGTGAAAATATGCCCCGAGCACGAGGGAGGCGGGCCGGTCTGCAGGGAGCTGCAGGTGATCGGAGCGGCGGAGTGGCGAACACAGCAGGAGCAGGACTCTGACTTACAGCCTGTGTTGCAGTGGGTGGAGACAGGTCAGAGGCCGCCCTGGGGGGAGGTGGCAGGGGGCACCACTGCCACAAAGGGACTGTGGGCAGACTTTGCAGCTCTATGGTGTGTGATGGGGTCCTACAGAGAGCTTGGAGGAGCCGGCTCGGGGAGAACAGGTGGCGTGTGGTGGTCCCCAAGGCAATGAGGGAGACTGTGTTGAAAAGCTCCCATGGCACCACGGGGCAGGGCACTTTGGCATCACGAAAACCCTCCGCCGCCTCCGTCAGGGGTTCTACTGGGGGCAGATAAAAAGGACGTAGAGGACTTCTGCCGCCGCTGCGACTCTGCGCAGCATACAAGGGCCCACCAGATCAGTCCCACGCACCGCTCCAGCAGCTGGGGTGGGAGCCCCCATGGAGAGAGTGGCGGTGGATGTGATGGGGCCGTTTCCTGCACTGACAAAGGGAATCGCTACGTGCTGGCCGCCATGGACTATTTCACGAAGTGGCCGGAGGCGACGCATTACGGATCAGGAGGCAGAGACTGTGGTTGATGCGCTGGTGGAGGGCATGTTCAGTCGGTTCGGTGCAGCGGAAACCCTCCACAGCGATCAAGGAGGAACTTTGAATCACGTGTCTTTGCCACCATGTGCGGCGGCTCGGCACGAAGAAGACCCGAACCACTGCTCTGCACCCACAAAGTGATGGGCTAGTGGAAAGATTCAATCGGACCCTGGGCAAACAGCTAGCCATTCTCACAGCAGAGCACCAGCGAGACTGGGACATGCACCTCCCTCTTGTTCTCATGGCATACCGATCCGCCGTCCAGGAATCCACCTCCTGCACCCCAGCACTGCTCATGCTGGGCCGGGAGCTTCGGACGCCGATGGAGGTGGCGTTTGGCAAGCCCCCTGACACTCCCCCCGTCCCCCCGGGGAGGGAGTATGCCAGGAGACTCCAGGAGCGAATGGAGTCCGCCCACAACTTTGCCCGGGATCAGCTGGAAAAGGCGGGCATGAGGCAAAAAGGAACTACGATGTGCGGGCTAAGGGGAGGCACTTCCAGGCTGGGGAACTGGTCTGGGTGTATAGCCCTCGGAGGAAGAGAGGCGGTGCCTAAACTGGACTGTCACTGGCTGGGGCCTTGCAGGGTGCTGGAGAGGTTGGGGGAGGTGGTATACAGGGTGCAGCTGCCGCTCAGGGGAGGAAAGTTGCTCTTCACAGAGACAGACTGGCCCGTACAGAGGATTGCCTCCCTCTTCAAGACCCGGCCCTCCCAGCGGCCTCACCGAGAGACAGTGTTCTGGCCACCACCAGGTCCGGACGTACACGTCGTTCGAGGGGAGTGCACTGTAGTCCACCAGCAGACAGGGGCCCCCCTCCCCCTGTTTCGGGCCCATCAGAATCACTCACTGTGTCCCCTGTGCGTGACAGCCATCGCACCCCCCGGACACTTTCTGTCCCGGAGCAGCAGCAGCAGCAGCAGGTCGATCTGACAGGGCAACGCGACCGCGGAGGCGGAGGCGGCCGCCAGGTCGTTTCGAGGACTTTGTGTAAAGTTAAAAAAGAGAAATGTTGTTCTGCTTGGAATTAAAAATGTTACTGGGAATGTTCTGTTATGATGGTATGTGCATGTGGTTAAGGTGTCTCTCTCGGGCGTATTTTGGAATGCGGACCGTAAAGGAAAAGCTTTAATTGCCTTAAATACATTATTTCCCCCCCATTTATTAAGATAAATGCTGCATTTCTGTCAGCCGCAAAAATCTAACGGTAGTTGACAAGTAAATGACCGCAATTGTGTGTTAAATATTAAATATAAGTTACGTTTCTCCACCATTTTTCGCTGTGCTCGGACATAACGATCTCGGATCTGCTGACATTTATTTTGATATATTTCCATGTCCAGGCTTAAAATGTTGGAAATGTGTCGCCAGCTATTCTGGCATGCATATTTGTCTCTATGCAGCGGCAAAGACACATCCTGTAATATTGGACCAGCTCTGTCAACCTCTTGTGTTCTTCTTCGCCTTCTTTGTTTTTCTTCAGCCAGTCTGAGACTCGACATCACACGTGGTACACTGCCCCCACGATTTATGTCGGTATTGCACCTCGCGCAAGCGTTGCGTTAATTCTTGACTACGTGCACATGGTCTGAACCAAAACAGCGCAGGTTACGCATGGCAGCCATTTTACGTAGGCGTACTCGTTTTTAACGTGAAGTATATTCAGGCCTTTTGTCGGCACCCCTCACCAGGTTCAGCTTTCTCCCAAAATTCTCCCATAATTTTCTGGCCCAAACATCCCCCTCTCCTCATCAGTTTCCAACCTGAGCGTTAGGTTTGACCCTCACCTGACCTTCGATGATAATATCAACAATCTGTGAGAAACCTCCTTCTACTACCTCAAGAATATCTCCAAACCCACTCTACACCTGTCAGACTCAGAGAAACTGATCCATGCTTTTATCTCTTCAAGGCTGGACTACTGCAACGCACGCTTTATCAGGGTCCCTGGCTGGAGGCTCCAGAAGCTCCAAAACATGATGGGAGTGCAAAAACACCAACATATCACGCCCATCCTGCACTGACTGCACTGGCTCCCTGTCTCCTTCAGGATCTAATTCAAAACCCTTCTCCTGACCTATCAGTGCATCTATGAAAATGCCCCCCTCACCCCCTCACCCCCTCACCCCCCAGACCTCCATCCACAACCTACGATCAAGCACCAGCCTGCTCCTCCGTGCCCCCAGGACCAAACTCCGCACCGTGGGGGGATCGGGCCTTCTGCTCGACCGCACCTCGCCTGTGGAACTCTCTCCGCGACCAGCAGAGGGCACCACAGGATCTGGGTGCTTTTAAATCAGGCCTAAAACCTTCTTTTTTAACAAGGCCTTTTCTTAACGTTTGTGTTTGTTTTTATGCATCTTTGTGTTTGTTTTTCTTGCTTTGTAGCACTTATAAGTGAGATTTACTTATAATGAAAAGTGCATTATAAATAAAATATTATTAGTATTATTAATAGCACTTAAGGGCTGTGAGTGTAGCACCTAAGTGTACTTGTTTAATATAATAATAATATATGCCATTTAGCAGATGCTTTTATCTAAAGCGACTTGCGGTACTGAATGCATACGTTATACACACCACACGTTAGTTACTGCGTTCATACAGTATATATTAAATACAGCTTTGTATATAAGGAGTCAGGTTTGTTGCGCTACATTCATTTCGCCAGCAGATGGCAGTGTGCATTTTCATGAAGCTCCGAGTACTGAACCCATTTTCAACAGTGTCAATAACACGCAATGCCTCAGAAAGCTCCATTTCGCGTCCATCACTACTCAACAGTATGTCACACCCCACATCAAGTCTTTTCTTCACAGTTGAAACTGAGACTTCCTTACTTCGACCAGTGTTAAGCTGTGCTTGAAGCTGTTTTCCTGTGAGCCGCCTATCACGCAAGCTGTTGACTCTCACCATGCCTTTTGATGGTGTAGGAAACTACTCACTGCCAAAAAATTGACATTATTTTTCAGTTTTTGGAAAATGCAGAATGCAGCAGCTAGAGTGCTCACCAACACACGCCGCACAGAGCGCATCACTCCTGTCCTCAGGACATTGCACTGACTCCCTGTTACACTCAGGGTTGAATTTAAAATCTTGCTTACTACTTATAAAGCACTTCATGGCCTTGGACCTTCATGCAGGATCTGATTGAACCTTATGTTCCCAGTTGCAATCTGCGCTCAGCAAATGCTGATCTCTTGGTGATACCTCACAGTCGTTTAAAAACAGTTGGGGGAAGAGCTTTTAGCTGTTCTGCACCTCGTCTCTGGAACTCAATTCCAAGCCGTATCAGAGGTGCAGCTACAGTCGGCTCTTTTAAATTAGGTCTTAAGACTTATTTGTTCTTGTGTGCCTACTCCTCCTAGTTTGGACTTTTAGCTGATTTCGATTTTTTATTCTAATTTTAACATTTCTTGTAAAGTGCTTGGAATGACTTACCTGTTCTTATGTGTCTATTCTTCTAACATTTTTTAAATAATCCTGTTTTACATTTTCAGACGTTTGAGTGGTGATTTCCGGCAGAATGTGTG
>JAINUG010000762.1:50000-61638 GCA_029706075.1 Aldrovandia affinis
AAATGTGTAATATTTATGTCAGTCAGGGTAACTACAAAAATGTGTAATTCAAGGTGTAAAGAATATATTTGTAGATGAATGAAAATTAAAGAGAAATTTTCTCCCAATTTGGTAGCCAATTACACCTGCTATTTTCATGTTAATCCCCGAGACGGCACTCGCCAAGCCGTCGACCGTAACTCCGGCACCCCAGAGCCACTCCTCTGCGCAGTGAACATCCTGTCGGCTTCCCTCCCCCTCCCTGGGGCGGACAGCCAATTGCCGTCCCGGTGGCACTCCCCCGGCCAGAGCCGACTCTGGCGCGGCCGGGAATCGAACATGTACTTACGAAGTCTGGACTTCTACTTGCAACATTTCCACCAGGGGCGGTGGGGGCTGTATGGTTAGTGGGGTCATATTATTATTATTTTTTTTTCTTTGTTTCAGATTTTTTTTTCCCAGTTTTTCCCCAATTTGTTTTCCTATTGTACCCTCTATTTCTTTTGATTCACCATGCCCCACAAACCCGCCGCCCATCACTACAGGGCAAGCTAATTCCCCGAGGCCAGCGATGATCCGCCACCTCAAATATCTTTATTTATTTATTTGTAACGTGTTTTATTTTAGTTAGGAATTCAAAACGTGCATCTGGTTATCTACCATGACAGAACATACTGTGCATCAGAGGCGTGTTTCACGAAGCAGGATTGGTGGGTTAGAGAGCTAACTTTGGGCTTAACCCTGTGTTTTCGGTCTCACGACTGTGGCTCACTTTTAACCGGGTTGCATCGCCATGGTAACTTATGCCGCGGGCCTAACTTGGGGCCTGTCTCCCGAAGGAAGTTCAGCACAGTCAAGGTATCTTTGCATTAGTTGGCTACACAAAGCCTAACAAGGGTAATTACGGCTAACCTGTCTCACGACGGTGCTTATCAACTCGCTCTGTCAACCCTGTTAAAAAAAAAAAAAAAACTGTTAGATTAAGGTAATCGAACACAAGATCCAAATGTTGCATCATAGTTGCATTAGAAGTTTCTGGGCTACCCCTGGGGCGGGGGGGCTTGTGTGTGAGTGAGGTGATTGTGCGCGCGTGTGTGTGAGTGAGTGCGTGTGTGCGTGCGTGCGTGCGAGTGAGGTGATTGTGTGCGTGCGCGTGTGTGTGAGCGCGTGAGTGTGTGTGTGAGTGTGATATAAAATGTAGTATATACACTGCCTGTCCAAAAAAAAGTCACACACTCTAATATTTTGTTGGACCGCCTTTAGCTTTGATTACGGCACGCATTCGCCGTGGCATCGTTTCGATAAGCTTCTGCAATGTCACAACATTTATTTCCATCCAGAGTTGCATACATTTTTCGCCAAGATCTTGTACTGATGATGGGAGAGTCGGACCGCTGCGCAAAGTCTTCTCCACATCCCAAAGATTCTCAATGGGGTTAAGGTCTGGACTCTGTGGTGGCCAATCCATGTGTGAAAATGATGTCTCATGCTCCCTGAACCACTCTTTCACAATTTGAGCCCGATGAATCGTGGCATTGTCACAGGGTAAATCTGGACTCATCAGACCACATGACCTTCTTCCATTGCTCCAGAGTCCAATCTTTATGCTCCTAGCAAATTGAAGCCTTTTTTTCCGATTAGCCTCACTGACAAGTGGTTTTCTTAAGGCTACACAGCTGTTTCGTCCCAATCCTTTGAGTCCCCTTCGTATTGTGCATGTGGAAATGCTTTTACTTTCACTATTAAACATAGCCGTGAGTTCTACTGTTGATTTTTTACGATATGATTTCACCAAACATTTAAGTGATTACTGATCACGATCATTCAAGATTTTTTTCTGACCACATTTCTTCCTCGAAGATGATGGTTCACCACTATCCTTCCAGGTTTTAATAATGCGTTGGACAGTTCTTAACCCAATTTTAGTAGTTTCAGCAATCTCCTTAGTTGTTTTCTTTGCTTGTTGCAGGCCAATAATTTGACCCTTCTGAAACAGATTAACATCTTTCCACGACCACAGGATATGTCTTCCGACATGGTTGTTAGGAAATTAGAAATTAGAAGCTACTCACTGCATCAGTTAGGGTTAAATAACTTGTTGCCAGCTAAAACGTATTAATCACCACAGTAATTATCCAATGGAAGGCTCTTACCTATTTGCTTAGTTAAGTCCAGGTGGTGACTTTTTTTGGCCAGGCAGTGTATTATCTTGTGTTGGTCTCTGATGATGGTCCTTCTGTGTGTCTCCAGGACTGGGAGTGTCCTCTGCCCAGAACGTGGTGCTGAATGGCGTAGTGGGGGAGAGTGTGGCTTTCCCAGATGCAGTAAAAAAATCCGGGACGTTGACTTACAAAGGTGATGAACAACAAACCATCGGAGATGTCACAGGTGGTCAGTTTACAGACTACAGAGAGGGAAGAGTGCATTGGAACAGCACCACTGGACTCTTCTCCATTTCTGGGCTGAAGGTGGATGATTCTGGGATGTATACACTTCTGAATAATGACGCTGAACGCAGTAAAGAGTACCAGTACCAGCTGAAAGTGGACGGTAAGTGTGTGTGTGTGTGTGTGTGTGTGTGTGATATGGGAGAGGTTAAATTATTCTGTGCTTTATAAGTTACAAAATGTGTAATATTTATGTCAGTCAGGTAACTACAAAAATGTGTAACTCAAGGTGTAAAGAATATTTTTTTAATGCAAGTAAAATTGGATGGATGAACATTTTCACCAGTTTGTTTAAATATTATCTTAAAAAAATAAAAAAATAAACATTTTGTTTCAGATTTTTTCCCCAATTTTCCTCCCAATTTAGTAGCCAATTGTACCCTCTTTACATGTCAACTATCCCCCCCTTGTACTGTGAGCTCGCTGCCATAGCTCGGACCGGCAGTGACAAAGGCGAACTGAGCCATGTCCTCCAAGCTGGAACTTGCCAAGCCGTCAACCTTAACTCCGGTACACATAGAGCCACTCCTATATGCAGCAAGCTCATATCGGCTTCCCTCCCTGGGGCAGACAGCACATTTCTGCCCCGAGCGGGACTCCTGGCACAGCCAGGGCTCGAACCCCGACTGCAGTGGGCAACCTGCACTCCCCACTGTTTTTGAATACATGGTAAATGTCTTGTGAGGTGTTCCTGTGTGTGGGAGTCATGGTCAGCGGCTTGGCGAGTTCCGTCTCGGAGGAGGCGTCTCAGTGAGGGAAAAGGATAGCTGACAGGGTAAAGGGTATAATTAGCCACCTGGGAGAAACTGGGAGAAAAATGGGAACAATAATGGGATATAAATAGAATAATGTAAAACATTTCTACAGTTAAGAAAGGAAAAAAAGGGAATTACATCTTCTATGCTCACTAGCTTTGTATGCACCTGTCAATCACGCTTTGATTGAAAGGAGAGAAAACCCAACGGGGGAAATGACCTCAGTTTTGACCACAGAACTGCATTAGAACTGGAGCAGCTGCTCCCAATCCCCAATCTGTGGTCCTTTGGTCCTGAGGTTTAAACTTCCGGCTGAAACTCGCTGCCATCGGCCCAGTGCATAGCAGATCCCCAGGGTCTTGGGTTCGAATCCAGCCATGGCATGTTTTTGAAGTGTGGCGTGAAACCAGTTAACTGAACAGACGTACATCTACAATGTTTTTTGTAAATGCTTGTTTACTGTTTACTGGGGCATTTTCGTGAGCTTGGCTCCCAGAATTGCAGCTTGCAGCTATATTATTAATTATCATGAATAGTGTTCATTATTTATTATTATTATTATATTTATTATTATTGGTGTGGATGCTGTTGTACTTGTTTCCCAATCTTCCCAGAACTTGCATGCTTTGCTCCATTTCTCCCAGATGAGCCGGTTCTCTCTCTTTGTGTTTTCAATGATTCCCCCCCCCAGACCCTCTCTCTGGAGGAGCAGTTGCTGGGATTGTAGTGGGTCTGTTGGCCTTTGTAGCAGCCATCATAGCCATAATCATCGCAATATGGAAAAACCAAAGGATGGCTGGATGGTGTGCCATTTTCCGAGGTGTAAAGTGACGCCAACAGCCCCAGGCAGAGTATGTCTGTCCCTGAACCCAGACTTCCTGTCCCTGAAACCAAGCCTTCTGTCCCAGATGCCAGTTCCTGAAACTCAGCATTCAGATTCAGGGCTAGTGATGACAGAGATGGTGTGATGACCACATATTCTGCTAAATCAAAATGACAAACTAAATAAAAGCACATTTCGGCAAAACACGACAATAAACGCGACACAACACCACACGCAGACGTGTACAAATGTTCAGTTGAGCTCAGTTTCACTCGGTTCTCCCTCCATGCTTTCAGGACCTGTGTTCCAGCCACCTACTAAGAGAGCAGAGCAGTGTTAAGCACACAGGAACAATTAGATAACAGTTAATGAAGGGTACAAGAAACAATGGGTTCATTCAAAAATTAATATTTTTTAAAGCGTTCTCTGTCTCTACAACTTGAAACTCTTGAAATGACGAGGTGGCAGAAATAAAGTTATAATTTAAGTTATTACTCCTGTTCTGTAATCTTTGCACCGGCTACCTGAGTACTGTAGATTTGATGTTCATTGATTGAAGGGTCGCTTCCTAGCTTTTGGACCTTTGAATGTCTCAGCGCCCTGTTGATCACGAGCACAGATCTGCAGAAGCTGGAGCACAAATTGAGCGGAGAGGCGTCCTGTTTTTAAACTTTATAAATGATTATTTTCCGCTCTTTGCCTTTGGTAAATGGCATTAAATTACATTTTATTTTACTGTATGAACTTCATCCTTCCAATCATGCTTAAAAAAGTACTTTTGTTCAAACTTTTTAATAAATAAAAAACATGATTGTATGAATTTGTTTTCTTTCTCAATAAAACAATTGGAAGATGTACAGTACTGTGCAAAAGTCTTAGGCCACCTGAGAAAATTATTTAAAGCTATTTATCTGGGTAGTAAGTGTTTATTTGCTTTGAAAAACACTATATAACACAATACATCCAAATAAACATTAATACAACATAAAGTAACAAGAATTAATTGTGTTTTCCAAAACGTTATTGATATCTTCTGAGATGGCTAGAAGAACACAGGTTTGGTTCCCAAGCCTCTCATTGTCTCTCCTCTCCATTCCATGTATTTTGTTTAGTTTGACAGACATAAAATCATAGTTTTGCATCAACAAGGCAATTCTCAGTGAGCAATAGCCCACCTAACAGGATTTTCAAGATGTGGTGTTCACACTGTGGTGTTCAGAGTTTTAAAAACACAAGACGTTTTCGTTACTTTTCATTGTACTGTTTCTTTGTGTTTACTTCAATGTAACGCAAAGGTTGCAGGTTCGATCCCAGGTGGAGGCACTGCCTTTGTACCCTTGAGCAAGGTGCTTAACCTGGATTGCTTCAGTAAATATCCAGCTGTATAAATGGATTGTATGTAAAAGGAATGTGAAACTGTGTAAGTCGCTCTGGATAAGAGCGTCTGCTAAATGTCTGTAATGTAATGTTCTATAGTGTTTTTTCGACCAAATAAACGCTTACTGCTCAGATAAATTGCTTTAATTTGATTTTTTTCACACCTGCCTAAAACATTTGCACAGTACTGTATGTATTTATATATATTTTTATTTCACAGAATTCCCTTGCCATGGCTTGGACTCCTCCACATTGGTTATACCTGCGATTTTATCCATGAAATATTCTTCCAAAGACACCGCCCTGCTCCCATTCAGTTTACACCTATACGACATTTCAAGACTGTTCTCCCTTTCGTCCATTTCGTTTTTAAACCATCTAAAGGTCCACTGGGTTGGGTGGTCGAATTTCAGCTGCTTTAAATGGGGTCAGGGCATTTATTGCTAGGCACATTAAATTGGCTAGACATGTAAAAAGTGAATTTAGCTTTGTTTTCATTTTCTTAATTTATTTCCCGTTTATGTATAATATTTGTTAATGTGTTTTTTTACTATACGTTTTTTTCCGCATAGAACGAAGTACTACAGTTCCCCCCTCAGTCTTCTCCTGTTCCGCACTCCAGCCAGTAGGTGGCGGTAGCGCCTCACGTTTGGTTCACAATTCGCCATGAAACCCACAGTGTTACCACATTGGGGAAGATACACCCATACATGCGGAGTTTTCAATTGTGGGACGAAAAGATGTAATGGTGAAACATTTCTCAGGCCTGGGGGAATTACCTACTAAATGGAATTACCCCACTCCCCACTCCCTCCCCTCCCTCTGTTCCCTCCCCTCCCTCTGTGCCCTCCCCCTGCTTCCCCTCTTTTTCTCCCCTCTCAGACTGATATTTCCCACCACCTTACCACTTGTGCCCTCGACCCTATCCCTTCATCCCTCCTCCAGGCTATCACACCTGACATCCTCCCATTTGTCACCTCCCTTGTGAACTCCTCCCTGTCTTCTGGTTGTTTCCCCTCGCCCTTCAAAAGGGCCCATATCACCCCTCTGCTGAAAAAACCACTCTAGACCCCTCAGTCATCCAGAATTATCGCCCAGTATCCCTCCTCCCTTCCTGTCTAAAACCCTCGAAAGAGAGCGGTATCTAACCGAGAATAGCGTCTCCGGCGACCATAGTCAATTGTATTCCGGGGCTAGAGCTACCGACATTGAATCAATTTAAAGCGCTGGCTAAAAAGTAAACGAGATTTTCCAAAATTGTTATCCACGTCGGTGCTAATGATGTCCGGTTGAGGCAATCGGAGATCACTAAAACAAATGTTGTCTCGTTGTGTAAATTGGCAAACGAGATGTGTCGGGAAGTAATAGTCTCTGGTCCCCTCCCAGCTCGTAGAAGTGACGAAATCTACAGTAGATTAACGTCGCTAAATCGCTGGCTGACTGAGTGGTGTACATCAAATAGCATAGGGTTTATTAATAATTGGCCTACGTTTTGGGGAGAGCCTGGTTTACTGAAGAGAGACGGACTCCACCCGAGCTGGAGGGGTGCTCTTTCTTTATCTAATAACATAGGCCATAGTCTGAATCGGCGAAATTGACATTCAAGAGCTACAGCCAGGCAGCAGACAGACGGTCTTAAACAACTGTCTGCAAGTTTCCCTGAACTCGTGACTAGTTTCCACCCCAGTTCCCACATAATTGAGACTGTGTCTGTTCCACGTAGAGAAAACCGTAGTCTATTGAAACTCAAACCTCCCCGTGGATTTTTTCTAATAATCTGATAAGGATCAACACGAACCATCGTAATGCAAATGCTAAACCTAATTTCGATAGAACTCTCCTTAAAATTGGGTTGCTAAATATAAGATCACTAGCTCCTAAAGCTGCCCTTGTGAACGAACTGATCACTGATTATAAACTTGACATTTTAAGTTTGACGGAGACTTGGCTTAGACCTGATGAGTACATAGCATTAAATGCATCTACCCCAGTTGGATACTCTGGTTGTCACAACCCTCGACAGTCAGGCAGAGGTGGCGGCGTGGCTGTTATTTTTGACACTAGACTACGCCTTACTAAGAAATCTTTAAACACATTCCCTACATTTGAAGTGCTTTCCTGGGCTCCATACAGACTAATGTAGATAATAGATCTGCATTTACTTCATCTTTTATACAAGCTACTATCTACAGACCCCTGGACCCTATGCTGTTTTCCTCTCAGAGTTTTCTGACTTTTTATCAAACCTAGCAGTTATGGCAGATAAAGTTGTGATTATAGGCGACTTTAATATTCATGTTGATAATGGAAATGATTTTCTAGTGAAGGCTTTTGCTTCTATTCTTGACTCCATTGGTTTTGTCCAAAATGTGTCTGGGCCGACTCATTGTCATCAACATACACTGGACTTAGCTTTATCCTATGGTATTAGCATTAGCAATCTAGTTGTCTCTCCTCATAATCCTGTGCTCTCTGACCATTTCCTTATTACGTTTGAAATTCATGCTACCACTGCTATTAGATCAAAACCAGTGTTCTACTTTAGTCGCTCCCTAAATTCCTCTACCATACCTAACTTTGTTAGCCTGTTCCAAGAATCATTTACTGTTAATCAGGATCCCACTAGTCTACAATCTATTGATCAGCTGACGGACAATCTAAATTACACCCTGCGCAACACACTTGATGCTGTTGCGCCTCTCAAAAGAAAAAAACTAGCCAAAAGAAGCTTGCACCATGGTATACTGACACACACGTGCTCTTAAACAAGCTTCTCGCAAGTTGGAACGTAAGTGGCGATCCACTAAATTAGAAGTATTTTATTCTGCCTGGAAAGACAGTCTGGTACAGTACAAATATGCTCTCTCCTCCGCAAGGTCAACCTATTTGTCTGATCTGATTGAGCATAATAAGAATAATCCAAAATTTCTTTTTGATACAGTGGCCAAACTGACAAAGAACCAGACTGAAACCAATGCTAAGCCTCCGGCAGCCCATAATAGTAATGATTTCATGAACTTTTTCTCTGAGAAGATTGAGAAAATTAGAGATGAAATTTCTAAAATGGCACCTTCTGCTGTTGCGGACACTGATCAGAAAGCACAGGCTTACCAGGACAGGGTCCTATGGCTACTCTTGAGTTTTTTAGTGCTCTGGAGTGGACTGAATTTTCTAAATTGGTTATGTCCTCCAAACCATCTACTTGTCAATTAGACCCAATCCCAACAAAGCTTGTTAAAGAACTTCTTCCTGTTATGGGGCAATCCATGCTAGACATTATTAATCTGTCTCTTTTCATCAGGCTATATGTTAAAATTCTCAAAAAGTGGCAGTAATTAAGCCACTTTTAAAGAAACCAAACCTTGACCCAGAAAATCTCTAACTACAGGCCAATTTCTAATCTTTCTTTTCTCTCAAAAATTCTAGAGAAAGCTGTAGCTCAGAGACTGACTTTGTTCCTGACATCAAATGACATTTATGAAACTTTTCAGTCAGGATTTAGGCAACACCATAGCACTGAGACTGCTCTTATTAAAGTTGTCAATGACTTACTGATATCAGCTGACTGTGGATGCGTCTCTATTCTTGTGCTTTTGGACTTAAGTGCTGCGTTTGACACAATAGACCACCAAACTCTTCTGAGCAGACTTGAAAACCTAGTTGGACTGCGTGGACAGGCACTCTCTGGTTTAAATCCTACCTATCAGATAGGTATCAATTTGTGCAGTTAAATGACGAGCCCTCTGCTCTCATCAAGGTGGAATATGGTATCCTCAAGGTTCTGTTTTGGGGCCATTATTGTTTCTCCTTTACATGTTGCCACTTGGTGATGTCATTCGTAAACATGGCGTACATTTTCACTGCTACGCAGATGACACAAAACTATACCTATCAATGAAACCTGGCGAAGGACAATTCGAACAGTTGGAGGCCTGTTTTAAAGACATAAAAGACTGGATGTCAGATACTTTTCTATTGTTGAATACAATGGTCTTGGGGCCCTAAAAACCTCAGAAGAGGGTTATCTGATTTATCTCTTAATCTGGATGGTTGCTCTGTTGCTGCAAGTTTGGTGGTAAAAGACCTTGGTGTTACTATAGATCCTGGTCTCTCATTTGATAGTCACATCAAAAACATTTCCAGAGTAGCCTTTTTTCACCTGAGGAATATTGCCCAAATTAGGGGCTTCCTGTCATTAATAGATGCAGAAAAATTGGTACATGCCTTTGTTACATCTAGATTAGATTATTGCAATGCATTACTGTCTGGCTGTTCCAATGCCTCACTCAGGAGCCTACAACTCGTACAGAATGCTGCTGCAAGGATCCTGACTAGAACAAAGAAATATGAGCACATTAGTCCTGTGTTAGCGTCACTTCACTGGCTTCCTATAAATTATCGTGTAGACTATAAGGTACTCCTCTTAACTTATAAGGTGTTGCATGGACTTGCACCCTCTTACTTGACGGATCTACTTCATCCGTACAATCCCCCACGTTCACTTTCGCTCACAAGATGCAGGCAACTTGGTAGTCCTAGAATATAAAAAAAAATACAGCAGGTGGCAGAGCTTTCTCCTATAGAGCTCCTTTACTGTGGAACAGTCTACCCATCTCTGTGAAGGAGTCAGACACGGTCTCAATTTTCAAGTCTAGGTTAAAAACGCATCTCTTTAGTCTCTCTTATAGTCATTAGGTGCAGATGTGGAGGGGGTAGCAATAGAGAGCCTTCTGGTGCAATGAGCTATCCTTACTGTCACCAATCATAAGTGATGATCCGCCCCTATCAGGACTGCTGATGATGTGGTGGGATGGTCTCTGAGTGCCCTCATGGCTGTGTGCTCCTGTGCCACTCACCTAATTAGTTATGCTGCCCTAGATTACTTCTGCTGGTGCAAAAGTGTTATCACTACTCTTCCCCTGATCCAGTGTGATATTTATCATAGTCATAATTGCACCTTTCCTCTTTTCTCCCCGGCTTCGTGGCACCTGCCCGGAGCTCACCTGCCCAGAGTCAACCCCACCCTGCCATGTGTTAGCCGGATGCCGCTGGCCCAGACCCTAGCTGCTGGTTCCATCCCCGCCCTGCCCTGGTATCTGGAGGATGAGGTCCACCCCACTCCTACACTTAGAATGCCCTTCCAGTGGTCTGTTAAGCCACATGAGCCTCAAGGACTATTTGTGTTATTTTTCTCTGTATCCCACAATTTTCCAGGAGTTCATCTCGACCGCCTTTTAAGGGGTCAGGGAATAATTTTCAGTTTCCTACATTGGCTCCAATGGTTTTCTGGTTTTTGATTCCCTCTGGAAAATGCCAATTGTGAAGCGCTGTGTGACAACCTGTTTGTAAATGGCGCTATACAAAAATAAAGATTGATTGATTGATTAACCAACTCTCTGCTTTCCTCACAGAAAATAACCTGCTGGACCCCACCAGTACGGCTTCAGACCTGGCCACTCAACAGAAACCGCTCTCCTCTCGGTCAATGAGGCACTTCACACCGCACGAGCCGCCTCCCCTCTCCCTCCATCCTGATCCTGCTTGATCTCTCAGCTGCCTTCGACACTGTGAAGCACTCCATCCTCCTGTCCTCCCTGGCAGCAACAGGGATCTGCGGTACAGCCCTCGCCTGGATCGAGTCCTACCTCTCCGGGCGCTCCTTCCAGGTTGCCTGGGCTGGTAAAGTGTCACCGCCTCGCTCCCTCCCCACCCGGGGTTCCACAGGGGCTCAGTCCTCGGTCCCCTTCTCTTCTCCCTGTACACCCGCTCCCTTGGCTCTGTAATCTCCGCCCCACGGCTTATTTTACCATTGTTATGTTGATGACACTCAACTCTTTCTCTCCTTCTCCCCATCAGACACTCCAGGTCTCTACCGCATTTCTGCTTGCCTGAGGGACATTCAGAGCTGGATGGACAGTCACCACCTAAAGCTCAACCCAGGTCAAACAGAACTAATCTTCATTCCTGCCCTAAACTCTCCCCACCTTGATTTCTCCATTTCTCTAGGTGACACCCTGGTGACATCATCACCCTCTTGTGAAGAATCTCGGTGTGGTGATGGACAACAGGCTGTCCCTATCAAAGAACATTGCAGCGGTAAGCCCGGGCATGCAGATTCTTCCTGTATAACATCAGGAGAATCCGTCCCTTCCTTACCACGTGCTCTACCCAGCTCCTGGTCCAAGCAATGGTACTGTCCCTTGGACTACTGCAACTCGCTCCTGGCTGGCCTTCCCGCATCTGCCATCAGACCCCTG
>JAINUG010000763.1:0-30000 GCA_029706075.1 Aldrovandia affinis
TTTATTTGCCACTCCTGTTCAGCTTCTGTTGACGTTGAAACCTCCCAACATGCATTTCTTTCTGTACAGCCTGCAACAGTACAAAACCACACAACGCCTGGGGAAATCAGGCAGTTGGGAAAGACACCCATGAATCGTGTCCATCTTGTGTAAGATTTAATGAAATATTGATGATGTCACTACGACGAATGGCTGAATGCGCCCAGGACAAACGCCGTGCGCACGTGCGTGAGGGCCTGAATCTCACAATGTTTGAAGGCAGAGAAGGTAACAGTAGAGCAAACATTCAATTCTGTATCTCCGCTGGTGTGAAGAAGGGTGCTGGTGATGCATTTCTTTTCCAGGAAAGTGTTACAAAAGCTGACATCTTAAATGTTGTGAAAGAATCCGCAGGAAAAATATGCCTCAAAAACATTCACCACGAAAGGTGTATTTCATTGACGCTACCAAAATATGTCAGTTTTGCTCTCTGGAAAAGTGGACAATGAGTAGGCTTAAATGTGTGTGTGTGTGTGTGTATGTGTGTGTGTGCGTGTGTGCGTGCGTGTGTGTGTGTGCGTGTGCGTGTGTCTCTCCCCCCTCAGTCACAGCTCTGTTGAGGAAGCTGAAGCAGTAGTCCAGAGAGAGTGTGGAGGATAAGAGACCTCGCCTACTGAAGGCCCTGAGGGAGGTGGGGAGCAGCCCAGCCACATGCGCTTACTTACACACAAACATTTACACACTTATACATTCACACATATACACTCACACACTTACACACAAACACACACTTATACATTTATACACTTATACACACAAACATTCACACTTATATCACACATACACTTACACACTTACACACAAACATTTACACATTTACACATGCTTATACATTACACACATATACACTTACACACACAAACATTTACACACTTACACACAAACATTTACACACTTATACATTCACACATATACACTTACACAAACATTTACACACACAAACATTTAACACTTTACACTTATACATTCACACATATCACACATTTACACTTACACACAAACATTTACACACTTATACATTCACACATACACTTACACATTTACACACTTTACACACAAACATTTACACACTTATACATTCACACATATACACTTACACACTTACACACAAACATTTACACTTACACACAAACATTTACATACATTCACACATATACACTTACACACTTACACACAAACATTTACACACTTACACACAAACATTTACATGCTTATACATTCACACGTGTACATTTACACACTTACACACAAATATTTACATGCTTATACATTCACACATGCGCTTATTTACACACAAACATTTACACACTTATACATTCACACATACACTTACACACAAACATTTACACGCTTTATACACAAATATTTACATGCTTATTCACACAAACATTTACACACTTACACACAAACATTTTTACACACAAACATTTACATGCTTATACATTCACACATGTACACTTATTTACACACAAACATTTACACACTTATACATTCACACATTATACATTTACACACTTACACACAAACATTTACACACTTACACACAAACATTTACATGCTTAAACATTCACACATCCACTCGTATGCACATATAAACATTCACTAAATTGTAAATAAAATGTAGCAATATTGACAAAAATCTCCAATCAAATGTTTCCTCAAATCCATGTTATTGAAATCCTGACCTCCCTCCTGCTACATCACCACTCAATCTTCTGTTCTCTGTCTTTGTAGCTGGGAGACTTTTACCTGGAGGTACACTGGGATTTCCAGAGCTGGGGTGAGTCTGGGGTAACTGTACTGTGTTTACTGTGGTAACTCTACCTTGGTGTCTCTACCTCTACCTAAACTGGTGTCCATTGAACAAGAAGTGAAATGTTACTTCCATTAATTAATTTGTGTTTTCTCCCCCCCCCACATAACAGTGCCCCTGCTGTCCCGGATCCTGCCCTCTGACACCTGTAAAATCTACAAGCAGGGAATCAACATCAGGTATGGGCTCTGTACAAGTGTACTGCCAGGGTGTGAAGTTATTATCCATCGCTAACATTGTGCGGTTATATCCATCGCTAACATTGTGAGGTTATATCCATCGCTAACATTGTGCGGTTATATCCATCGCCAACATTGTGCGGTTATATCTGTCGCCAACATTGTGAGGTTATATCCGTCGCTAACATTGTGAGGTGGGGAAGTATAGTGTAAGGAACTGGGCTTGTAACTAAGAGGTTGCAGGTTCAATTCCCAGGTGGGGACACTGCCGTTTTACCCTTGAGAAATGTACTTAACCTGAATTGCTTCAGTTAATATCAAATCAAATCAAATCAAATCAAATCAGCCTTTATTGTCATTGTACATGTACAACGAAATTTGAGATGCAGTCCTTGACTGTGCCGAAAGAAAGATACATAAAAATAACTTATAAAACACTATAAAAAATTCAATAAATACACTAAAAGGAAAGTTAACATAAAACCCACATCCACATTCTGCTGTCATTCACATTGCACAACAACCTTAATATTGCACTTAAAACCTATTGCGATTAAAAACGTATTGCACATTCAAGGTTTAGCAGCGTTTAGTGCAGTTCTTGCTCTGGGGTAAAAACTGTTTTTTAGTGTGTTTGTCTGTGTTTTTATTGCTCTGTAGCGTCTGCCTGAAGGCAGCAGTTCAAGTAGATGGTGTCCTGGGTGGGATGGATCCCTAAAAAATGTTGGGGCTTTTTTGAGACAACGGGAGCTATGTAGATCTTCCAGGGAGGGGAGTGGGCAGCCAATGATGTTCTGGGCGGTGGTGATGACCAGCTGTATAAATGGATTGCATGTAAAGAAATGTAAACTGTGTAAGTCGCTCTGGATAAGAGCGTCTGCTAAAGGCCTGTAATGTAATGTAACGTAATGTGATTAGGCGATGCCTTCCCTTTCTCTCTCTCTCAATGAGACAATGCCTGCCCTCTTGTTGACGAGGTGTGTCTCTGGCTGCAGGTTGGACACGACCCTTATCGACTTCACAGACATGAAGTGTCAGCGCGGCGACCTCAGCTTCACCTTCAGGGGCGACGCCGCGCCCCCCAAGTCCTTCGTGGTCCTGGACAACGAGCAGAAGGTCTATCAGCGCATTCACCACGAGGAGAGAGAGAGAGAGAGAGAGAGAGAGAGAGAGAGAGAGAGAGAGAGAGAGAGAGAGAGAGAGAGAGAGAGAGAGAGAGCACCTTCTAAATAAACACCTCTTTTAAAAAAAATTGTTTGTGATTTTCTCCCATTTTTCTCCCAGTTTAGTAGCCAATTACACCCTCTCTTTTTTCATATCAACCCCTACACCTGTAACCGCTACACCACCCGGGAGGCCAAACCCACGTTTTGAAGCTCAGTCACTATTTTTCACTCTTCAGAAGTAAGACGGCTCCATGCGGATTGGCTCCTCTCACGACGTACACTCTTACAGGCTCTGTTTTTGATGTGGAGACGCTGGCGTGCCCAACTCCATTCCGCTAGTTTCGTGACGAGACTGTAGCGCAGTTGTTCAAAAGAGGCTGGTTTAAGAAGGAGCACTTCCTGCCGCAGGAGTCGGAGGTGGAGACGGAGGAGGAGGTGGACATCCTGATGAGCAGCGATATTTACTCCGCCACGCTGTCCACCAAGTCCATCAGCTTCTCCAGAACACAG
Source organism: Aldrovandia affinis (assembly GCA_029706075.1). Lineage (NCBI taxonomy): Eukaryota > Metazoa > Chordata > Actinopteri > Notacanthiformes > Halosauridae > Aldrovandia > Aldrovandia affinis. The sequence continues at coordinate 3,708 of JAINUG010000763.1, forward strand.
TCGGGCTGGCTCTTCAGAGAGGACAAGATGTACGCACACACACACACACACAAACACACACACACATCCCTGCACACTCACACACTCGGACACATACACGCTCATAGTTGCGTACACACAGGAACACAGAAACACGCACTGCAGCGGTTGCTGCAGGAGCAGGTGGTTGTGTGGCTCTGTGTGAAACGGTCTCTGTGGTTGTGTGTTGCTCTGTGTTGAGCGGTCTCTGTGTGTTGTGTCTGCTCTGTGTTGAGCGGTCTCTGTGGTTGTGTTGTGTTCGCTCTGTGTTGAGCGGTCTCTGTGGTTGTTGTGTTGTGTGTTGAGCGGTCTCTGCTCTGGTTGTGTTGTTCGCTCTGTGTTGAGCGGTCTCTGTGGTTGTGTTGTGTTGCTCTGTGTTGAGCGGTCTCTCTGTGTTGAGCGGTCTCTGTGTGTGTGGTCTCGCTCTGTGTTGAGCGGTCTCTGTGGTTGTGTTGTGTGTTCGTCTCTGTGGTGTGTTGAGCGGTCTCTGTGGTTGTGTGTTGTGTGTTGTTGAGCGGTCTCTGGTGTGTTGTGTTGCTCTGTGCTCTGTGTTGAGCGGTCTCTGTGGTTGTGTTGTCTCTGTGTTGAGCGGTCTCTGTGGTTGTGTTGTGGTCGCTCTGTGTTGAGCGGTCTCTGTGGTTGTGTTGAGCGGTCTCTGTGGTTGTGTTGTGGTCGCTCTGTGTTGAGCGGTCTCTGTGGTTGTGTTCGCTGCAGGAGCGGGTGGGCAGCTTCCTGGCGGACTGCTTCGCGGTGAACGGCCTGGTGCTGGAGTCCAGGAAACGTCGGGAGCACCTGAGCGAAGAGGACATCCTGAGGAACAAGGCCGTCATGGAGACGTGGAGCAAAGGAGGGAACATGGCGGAGCACAGCTACGAGGTTCCTGCGTTCTCACCCACACAACTTTCACACACAAGCGTAACTTCTGTTACTTATATTTCTGTAAACTGTGGGCTTTAAAGTCTCTTAACGGATAATACGTCTGCTAAAAGATCTGCTGTAAATACACTGTTCAGTCTTTTTAAAGGATTGACTGCAGGCGATTCACAGTGTGTGATGTCACAGTGTTTGGTGTGATGTCACAGTGTTCGGTGTGATGTCACATCCTCTTGCTCGCCCACAGCCTGTGAGGAGACAGTCTCTCACTTCCCCCTCTCCAAACACACTCTCCTGGGAGGAGTACATCACAGCCAGTGTGTGTGTGTCTGTGTGTAGGGTTGATCGTGTGTGTTTATGACCCACGTTGTTGATCATGCATGCGTGCGTGCGTGTGTGTGTGTGTGTGTGTGTGTGTGTGTGTGTGTGTGTGTGTGTGTGTGTGTGTGTGTGTGTGTGTGTGTGTGTGTGTGTGTGTGTGTGTGTGTGTCTCTGCAGGGCTCCTCACCTGGGCAGGGAGTTGCTGTGTAAGGAGAGTAAGAAGAACTTCAAAGCCACCGTGGCCATGAGTCAGGACTTCCCCCTGGGCATCGAGTCGTAAGTGGACACTCCTAGTTTAGGCTACAGGCCTCCCAGAGTAGGAGTGCTGATCTAGGATCAGTTTAGCTCAGGCTTTTAGGTTACGATAAGAGCGTAGACCTGATCCCAGATCAGCACTTCTCTGGCCTGACGCTCTGTCTCTGTGTTCCAGGTTACTCAACGTGCTGGAGGTGATCGCACGTTCAAGCACTTTAACAAACTCAGAGAATTCGTGCAGATGAAGTTGCCCCCTGGGTTTCCTGTCAAGCTCGGTAAGACAGACAGACAGACAGTCTCTCGCACGTTCACTAAACACCAGAAATATCAGATTTATCCAGAGTGACTTAGTTTATATATATTTTTTTACATGCAATCCATTTATACAGCTGGATATCTTGCTGTAACAATTCATGTTAAGTACCTTTTGCTCAAGGGTACAACGGCAGTGCCCCCCACCTGGGAGTTGAACCTGCAACCTTTGCGTTACTGTCAGCCTGGTTTTCTATGGATTGGTGCGAGACTAAATGCTACGCTACGACCACTTCCACGAGTCCGTCTTCCGTTTACATTTTTAGGTGAAAAAACTTTTTTACCATTTTAGTCAAGAGAACGCAGACATTGTTCCAGAAGGTCACGAGTCAAAGGTCAAAGTAAACCAAGTCAGTTACTTGGGATAGTAAATCAGTTATGAGTATTTATGCAGCATAAAACCTCTCTTTGATGGAGAATGTGATTTTGGAACTGACCTGTGCATGACTGAGGACCTGGCCTGGATTTGTGTTGAAACTGGAACTGGATTCATTACGTTACTTTGAGAAAGTCTTTGCCCTGGTAAATTGCTGAGCAATCCAAGTATAGGGAGGGATTGATAAAAGAAACAAGTCAAGGTACACCCAAAATGGAGTTGCGCTTTATTTTCGGTTTTATTTCGTTAATACATTTTTCTTTCACAAAGCCTCAGTAACGTATTAGGTTTGACTCTTATATTGTTAACATTTTCCACAATGTGAGTCTGTGTGTGAGGATTGAATACATTATACCAAAGTAACTACTTGCACTACTTCAAAAATAATAGTACTCATTCTTCTTAATAGCGATGCAATGTAAATAAAATGACAAGAGTTTCGATTAACAAAATCAGGCGATGATAAGGCTGGATATGGTACCAGAGTTTACCTGATGTGAAAGTGCTGACAGATCAGCCACACTCTAACCTCAGTGCTACAATGCTGCCCCCTGCAGGAAGGGATGTCTCTGATGACGTGTGTCTAACAGAAGAGAGAAGCACAGCCCTGCTCACAGACAGACGCTTTAGTTACAGTGGGGACTATACAACATGCCTCCAATGTGTAATACTCTAATAAATTAATTAAAACTATCAAAGAACAAAGTCTGAGAAGAAGAGGAATCAGAGTCTAGTTTTTGAGACATTTCTTTTTAGCTACAGTTTGAGAAACAGCTTTAAGTCAAAGTGAAACTAAACTACAGTTTAATCAGAAGCCATTACTGAGCTCAAAACAGACTGAGACAGAATGGCGGGCAGATTTTCTCCTCCTGAAGAGGAGCTCTCCTGTCCTGTGTGCACTGAAATCTTCACGGATCCTGTTGTCCTGAAGTGCAGCCACAGCTTCTGTAAAGCCTGTCTGCAGAAGTGCTGGGAACAGAAGGGATCTCGGGAGTGCCCGGTTTGCAGGAGAAAATCTTCTATGGAACACCCTCCCCTAACCTGTCTCTGAGGAATGCCTGTGAGGCGTTCTTAAAGGAGAGAAGTCAGAGAGCTACAGCAGGATCTGAAGAGCTCTGCAGTCTGCACAGTGAGAAACTCAAACTCTTCTGTTTGGTTGATCAAATACCCGTCTGTGTTGTCTGCCAAACTTCAAAAAAACATGAAAACCACAAACTGCGACCAGTTCAGGAGGCAGCAGAAGAGTATAAGGTAATTATCTCATAACAGAACAGAGTTTTTGTTTGTTTTTTAATCAAATTCTTTATTGTGTGTAATAAGTATCAATTGACTTTTTACGTTTTCAAATTTTCAATGGTAAATTCTTTGGGATTCAAAATGAATAAGATCCTGAAAAAGTTCAGCTTTTTCAGCTGTGATCTACTGTGGCCTTGGCTTAGTTTATTACAGTTTAAACAAATGAAAAACAAATGTTCATTTCACATTTTGTCTTTGATATTTACAGAGAGTTATGATCACAAAAGGAGGCGTTTTGTGGTCAGGTCTGATTGCACTTTGCACCGCTCCTAACTACATGTCACATGACTGATAGAGAGAGACAGGGAGGGGCTGAAACATGGAGACATTCTCAGAGCTGTGTGAGGGAGCAGTGGACAGCATAGTAGAGTAGGGGTCAAAGTTCATGGCTCAGATATGTGTGTCTGACACAATGTGGTCTTAGAGGGCAGATTATTGTTAATGTGTCATTACAGACTAAAGATACAGTACATGAACAGCCCATTAAACTTGGGACATTGTGCTTTCAGTTGGAGTGAAACCCAGCTCACACAGGCGAGTCCAGGACCAAGTCTGGGAAGCCTTGGTTTAAATGATTACTGGCAAAATATATCAATATGTATTATAAATACTGTAAACCATAAAACATGTATTCCACATTCCAGTAGATATTATATTGCAAACTGGGGTAATTTCCCATGATCTGTAACCTTTTCAGTGTATTTTGCACCCTGGTTCCTTGGTCTTCACCAATTTCCTCACTTTTGCCAAATGGAGAAAAATCTGAATCAGTCTTATCAATATGTTTTAACTTATAGGACATATCATAATTATGATAGCATATTTTTTCATCCCTATCACTTGTCACTAATTATTTTAGTTTTTATCATGAACATGTCCAAGGATAAATTTTTTCTATTTAAAGCAAATAATTGTTAAATTGTCTGTAAATTGACACTAAAATCTTATTTTTGACACTAAAGTAATGACACATTCATTCATAATTAAATAAACTAAATTAGTGCTGTAATTGTGTGCAGTCGCACCTTTTACCTGCCATGTTCTGTCAGAGAGGTGCTGCACTGTGTGTCAGAGACCACATTGTGGCTCACCTGTCCTGTCCCACACTCACCACCAGAGGGCAGCTGGATGCACAAAGTTGCCTCACCAATATTAAACATCACTTGAACAGTTTATTTTATGGAGATCTGTTTGATCAAATTTGAAACAAAAACTCCACCAGACGCCAATGGAATACCTTCCATTCTTTGTCCTAGGCATACTCTGAGCTTTCCACTGGTTTAAATTTGACTGTGTACATTTATGTAATCTGAGTTGAGCATACAATTGTTATAAATACGAAACAAGTTCCTTTCACTGTGGGTGTTCAGAGGAATATGATTTTTAAGGCTGTTGAAAATAACCATAATTTATTTATTGTACCATTACAGAATTTGGACTAAGTGTTATAAAAACATGGGAAATGGTAATGTGCAAGCAGATGTTCTTAACTGGAGGTGTTTCTAGATTAGACCTGCAGGGGGCACAAGTGAGCATCAACCACAGGGGGCGCAGGTGCAGAGGTCAGTAAGGCCAATAAGGGGCGCTGTAGATCCCTCATTTCTCTAAGGAACACAGACCCCTGCAGTGAGTCTTAATCAGAGACACAAGCTGGGACCTGAGTCTCCATTCTGGCTCCCCTCTGTCTGAGCAGGGGCTCTTGTGCTGTCTGTGCAGGCAGTGAAGTTTACTGTCGGTCTGTTTCCTCAGTAAAGTGTGGACTCATTTCATTCCAGGAGAAACTCAGGACTGCACTGGCACCACTGCAAAAGAAGCTGAAAGCCTTTAATGAAGTGAAACTAGTCTGTGATCAAACAGCAGAGCACATCAAGGTACTGAACTGATGCCTTTAAATCACAGTGTTGAAAATGCAGCATTGGATTGTGCTGAAATGATGGTGAATAATGTTTATTCCAGAGCCAGGCCCAGCGCACAGAGAGGCAGATAAAGATGGAGTTTGAGAAACTTCAGCAGTTCCTAAAAGATGAAGAGGCAGCCAGGATAGCTGCACTGAGGGAGGAAGAGGAGCAGAAGAGTCAGATGATGAAGGAGAAGATTGAGAAGATGACAGAAGAGATATCCTCCCTTTCAGAACAAATCAGAGCCATAGAACAGGAGCTGGGAGCTGAAGACGTCTCATTCCTGCAGGTAAGACCTGTTCACTCTGGCTGTAGGAATCTCTATAAACAGGCATCATTGTTCACACACATTCATTGATTTAATACATTATTCTTTAATCCATATATTCATGTGTATTTTCAAATATCATTACAAGAACCTTTATAAAGGAGTATATTTCCATTAAAATTGTGCTTTCCGATTTACAGATTTAGAAAAATGTGATGCTACCTTTAGAAGTACATTTTGTTTGTCATATTTCCATATAAATCATATTTATATCACTCTATATTTCAGAGCTACAAGGATACAGTGAAAAGGTATGTCAACTCCAGCCTCATGTCTGTCTCATCAGGTTCATTATCAAAAGTAGAACGCTACAATGCTAATAAACTATCAATGACATATATGGAATAATATGGAATGTCTTCTCACAGAAAAATGCTATATTTCATTCAAACTGAAAAGACAAATGGGGAATGGTGAAATAAATACATATAATAACTGCATTTCCCTCTAAATATAATATTAATAAATATATTTAGAGGGAACCCTATAAAATATGTAATGAATGATTAAATTAATATTTCCCATCTAATATAAATCCCCCTCCCCCACGCTCCTGTGAATGTGTGTCCCTCAGTGGGGTCGGGCTGCTTCATATCTGTGTGTCACAACGCTGGGAGGGATGGAGCCATTTTCTTATAGAATGAAGATCTCATGTTGGTGCTGATAATCTTCTATTGTAATGAACCCCACCCCACAGCACAAGTGACTCCTGAATATTATTGCAGAGCCCAGTGCACACTGCAGGATCCAGAGAAGGTCTCAGGAGCGCTGGTTGATGTGGCCAAGCACCTGGGCAATCTGAAGTACAGAGTGTGGGAGAAGATGCTGGGGACTGTTCAATACAGTGAGTACTGGGGGCAGGGAGTTCCACATTCTCACTGTACAGAGAGAATCTTCAGCATCCTCTCCACAAGCTGATAAACCCAGTCAGAGTCATATTGGGCCTGTCTGTGTAAGAGCCCTGGAGTGGGAGAGACTGAGCGCCAGTCCTTAATCTCACTGGTGCTCATAATAAGATGCTGCTTTAAGAGTGATTACTGTATTTAAGGGGAAGGACAGGAGCTACACAAATACTGACAGACTCTGTTCCTCCTTCCAGTTTTTTGTTTTCCCCGATTTCTCCCCGTTTTTCTCCCAATTTGGTAGCCAATTACCCGCTGTGCTTAGTTCAATCCCCTTCCTCGTAGTTCGCTGCCGTAGTCCTGTGACCGGCAGTGACAAGGGCGTAGCGCTGCCTCCTCCGAGACAACACTCATCGTGCCGTCGACTGTAATTCCGGTACCCCAGAACCACTCCTGTGCGCAGTGAACTGTGTGTGTCGGCTTCCCTCCCCCTCCCTGGGGCGGACAGCCAATTGCCGCCCCAGGTGGGACTCCTGACCAGAGCGGACACTGGCGGGACAGGGAATCAAACCCCCGTCAGAGTGGCCAGCGTCGACGTTGTAACCACTAGACCACGCGGGAGGCCCCTCCTTCCAGTTTTTATAGAACTTTTGAAGACTTATGAAATATCGCTAGCTTTTCATACTGGCATTTCTCTCACACATGAGTTTGGCATTATAATGGTAGTTATTCTGAAACCCAGTTTATATAAATAGGGATTGGGTCGAGAGCGAGGCTGCGCGTCCTCGGGCCAGGAGTCCCAGTCGGTACCAGCAAGGCGGTTGGAGGAGACGTCTGTGTGTGTGTGTGCGTGCGTGCGTGCGTGCGTGCGTGCGTGCGTGCCAGCCAGCCAGCCAGCCAGCCAGCCAGCCAGAAGCGTAATGCCGTTTGCCTTCATTCCGACGCTTCTCTCCTAGGCTGTGTTTGACTCTCCCTTTATGCAGTGCCTTCTGATTACGAAATTGGAGACAGCTGGCTGATTGAGAGAGTGGCTGCAGCTGTCTCCCTGGTTCAGCACCGGGCAGCTGCCCCACCGTGGAATGTTGGTTCCTCTTCCCTCGCGTCTTCTGGGAGCTGTCCGGGTACCGGAGGTCCGCTGCTCCCGTGACACAAGATTTTATTCTAAAATATTGAGTTCAAGGAAGAGAACATAATTACTAAATGTTAAATAATCATACGTATTCATGCATGGTAACAATTGTCAAGTATAACATTGATCATTTTTGGCAAAAGGGTTCATCCGCAATTGCATGGGCTCTTCCTGGTTATAGTTTCCAACCTTCAGCTCTGATTGTTGGTCTGTGCAGAGGACTGTACAAAGATCATTCACACAGAACCATAAATATTGTTCCCTGTGAAGAAATAAGGCAACGTGTAAATGTGTAACTCTGGCACCAGCTTGTCTTGAAGTAGAAGACTTCACTCCGCTACACTTCACCTTGAGGTCAGGTCAGTGTCAGTGGGGCTGTGTTTGTCTTTTTGCGCTGGTGGATTTATCACAGTACACTACACAGATCTTTGCACTCCTATGCAGTTTGACACCAAAACTGTCAAGCATATTTCATATTTTAAAACATATGTGGATTAATGGAGTGTGGGGTGGGGCATTGGTGTAAGAGTTCACTTTGTGAAGCATAAATTGCTTTTCTGTTACTGGGGCACTGTCGGTCAGCTTTTGCCGTTTCTGTTTGTAACTGGCTAAGGGATTACAATCAGAACCCTTTGTCTGTTCCACACTCCAGAACACCAGGTGGCAGTGTGTAGGATTGCTTTTGGTGGCCCACCAATGAATCAAGCAAAGAAGCAGTAGTTTAACAACTGAAATGATAAAGAAAAGAAAAGAAAGGTCTGAGTTTGCTGGTCTCTGCTGTAGAGTGAGTTTGCTGGTCTCTGCTGTAGAGTGAGTTTGCTGGTCTCTGCTGTAGAGTGAGTTTGCTGGTCTCTGCTGTAGAGTGAGTTTGCTGGTCCCTGCTGTAGAGTGAGTTTGCTGGTCTCTGCTGTAGAGTGAGTTTGCTGGTCTCTGCTGTAGAGTGAGTTTGCTGGTCTCTGCTGTAGAGTGAGTTTGCTGGTCTCTGCTGTAGAGTGAGTTTGCTGGTCTCTGTTGTAGAGTGAGTTTGCTGGTGTCTGCTGTAGAAACCTCCCAGTGTTTGGGCGTTGCCTCCCTCTCACTTCAGTCTCCAGGCTGGAGATTCCTGACCCTGCAGTAAGGATATGAAAGAGAGAAGAGGAACCTCACATGTGTGTACGACTGCGTCGCTGAGGAGCGGGGGCTGCATGAGGAAGTGTTGGTGTGAAACGGCTGACGCATTCTTCACCCCTGCCAGCCTCACGTGCCGGCCGCGGCCCAGATTCACCGCTCGTGTGCGTGGCACATTCCGCCACTCTGTGCGTGAGACGGGTCCGGCAGGGTGGGGGCACATTCCCCACCTGAGGCCCCGTACACCTGCAGGTGTACAGGGTCTGGCACACTGGTGGAAACCACAGCGTGCGCGTTAGCTGTGACAATGGCGCGAGTGCACTTTCACCTCAGCAGGTTGAGACGTGCGTCATGACAGGGTTCCCTCAGGACCAAGTCTTTTTGCACGGCCTCAGTTCACACTGGCTTTCCTTTCAGTGTTTTTCCTACTGCAAGCGTTTTACACTCAATCACCCAATCAATCAACATTTAGTTTGTATAGCGCCATTTACAAACAGGTGCAGGTGAATGGTGGGATAGAGAAAGAATCACTGAGAAAGACTCACTGGTCACTAAACTCAAACATACAGGGGAAATAGGCCAGCACTTCTTTAATTTTGTTTGCTCTTTTGTGCCCCAAACCTCAAGGAATCTAATAAAAAAGTTATTCAGGTGTTAGTAGGTAAATTAGGTTTTAACACTGAGGTGAGAAGAAAAACAACCTCTACTGGGGTCACAGAAAACCTGCAATTAGCTTACAATACTTCTCAAGCATTACAAGCAATACTTGATTGTGGAGTTACCCATGATGGATGAGTGGCTGATCCCAGTGCTGTAGAGTGGCTCGAGGGTTCAAAGTGCTGGGGTTACTTTCTGTTTCTCTTGCATTCATGTGTTTATGAGGTCCTGCCTTCATTGTGCTATAATATAAAAGGAGTGGTGGGGGAGAATGCTCTCGGACGCTTACGTTAATGAGGTCTCTCCTTATCTTTGCTATGAGACACAAAAGTGATATGAAATGGCCCTGGCGTGGGCTTAAGATCTCCATCTCCCAACCTTGAGGTGCTGGGTTCATCAGAGGGCCACTCCCATCCATGGGGGACATCTACACCACACGTGTCATCAACAGGGCCAACAACATCATCCATGACCCCACCCACCCTAACCAAGGACTGCTCACGCTCCTGCCATCAGGGAAACCATACAGGAGTATAAAGACCTGGACCACCAGATTCAGAGACACTTTCTACCCCACAGCCATCAGGCTCCTAAACTGTCCTCATCCTGATCTCCCCTCTCCCCCATAGTCTTGCAGACTGCACGGATTAGAGACACGTGCCTACACTTGAAGCTTCATTGCTCTATGTCACTTTTGCACTTTAAAAGCATCCCCCTCTTTTTTTGAACGTTTTTAGATCATTTATTATTGTGCTTTCTCTTTCATTCTTGTACTATTTTTATTATTTTACTTTTACTTATTTTTTATTGAAATTGGGCTGGAGCACAGCAAGTAAGAATTTTGTTGTGCTGTGTACTTGTACCTGTACATATGACAAATTAAACTTGAACTTGAACTGGGTTCAATCCCTGGGGTTTCTATTTATCTTGCGTTTATGAAGTCTTGCCTTACCTTCGCTATGAAACACCGGGCAGATGCCTGTGGTGCGGGGGAATGATCGCTGTCTCCTGAAGCTGATGTTTGAGGTTTGAGCCCTAGCACTTCCATTCTGTTTATCTTGTGTTTATGAGGTCCTGCCTTAATTACACTACACCACAGCTAAGGGAAGGGTGGTGGAGAATGCTCTCGCTCTCCCGTCCTGGAGGTACTGGCCTTGATCGCCGGCCCGTCCGTATTTCTTATGTTAATGAGGCTTCACTTTAACATCACTATAAGACACTTGAAAGAGAGATGTCTGTGGCACAGGCGAATGATGGATTGAGCCCCGGCACTTCTGAGGTCTGGCCTTAAGTTTCCTGTTAGACGTGCCAATGTGTGGAGATGATGATGTGGCACAGGCTTATGATCTCCATCTCCTGACCTGTACGTCCTGGGTTCAAACCCCTGCTCTTCCCTTCTGTTTCTCTTGCGTTTACGAGGTCTCACCTTAAGTTCGCTATGGGACGTATAGAAGAGTAGAGATGGTGGTGGCGATTGTGAATGATCTCTGTCTCCTGATGCCCAAGTCTGGGGTTCAAATCCCCAGCTGGATCCTGTGCTCTTTGCTCAGGTTTTGTCAGGTGTAGCGTTTAAGTTGGTCGAAAGACAGAGGACTAGAGTGAGGGACTCTCTAGCACAGATGGTAAAGCTCCAGATTATGATGCTGGAGGTTGGTGGTTTGAATCCATGTGTCCTGTCTCCTGTCAGAAGGATCTGGGTTCAAGGCTCTGCTTTGCTGAATCTGGAAGGGAATGCTTTTCTCCTTTGGCTTTTCAGATTGTAGAGTTAACTATGATGGACGAGTTATTTGAGCAAGAGCTCTGGAGTGGCTCAAGGGGTAAATGCGCTGGGGTCACCCACCCAGCAACTGTGGGTTCAATCCCCACTCATGGAATGTGTGTAATCTCTGTCTCTCATTCACAGATGGTGGTGGAGCCGAGGTGATGGTGGCAGGCAGCAGGTTAGTGGGGAGGGAAGGTGGGGGCTTTCCGAGGGAGGAGAGAGGGATGAGGTGTTGGAGAAATATGGTAATAATTGAAATCAACCGCTTTTGGAAGGTCAAGGAACACTATTATTAATACAGTTCTCCAACACCTCATCCTGCTCCAACATCCCTGCTCTTCCTTCCCTCCTCCCTCGGAAGGCCAGTGCCCCCTCCCCACTTACACCAACTCCTCAGCTCCACCACCTCCACTTTTGAGCACCAACTGGAAAAAAGCCCAAACAAGTGGACAATCTGAAAGACTTGAACCGTGGTCCACCCTCCATTTAGCAGACTCTTTTATCCAACTGGACAAGTGAATGCATACATTTTCAAACAAGTGATTGACAACCTGAAAGCTCTACCAACTGGGCCACAGAGAACCACCTGAATTAATTTGGTAATTCAGAAATACCTTGTATCACATCCTAACGTTGTCGCTGCAGATATTAACGTGAAGTATTTTGTTTTTCCTGCTACTGGTGTGCTGTGTGTTGATTGGTGAAGAAGCTCCAGGACACAGAGTGAACTTCATCTACCGGTGGCTCCTCCCCTTTCCACTGCAACCAAGCCACGTTCCCACACCTAGCTTCAATCACCTGGTTAAGGCCTAATTAAAGAGTTCCCACACCTGGCTTCAATCACCTGGTTAAGGTTTAATTAAAGAGTGCCCACACCTGGCTTCAATCACCTGATTAAGGTCTAATTAAAGAGTGCCCACACCTGGCTTCAATCACCTGGTTAAGGTCTAATTAAAGAGTTCCCACATCTGAGCAGAGTGTGGGGGAGGAGGAGAAGTAGAAGTGTTGGTTGTTGCCATACTTTTAGTAGTAAACAGTTAGTAAATTATACATACACAAGTATCACACATGCTAAGGGTTACAAAAAGGGTCTCCTATGATCTCGGTCCATAATACACTTGTCTTTACAGTCACAAAGCATTTCATTCATCTTTTGATTTGATCTTCATGAAACTTTAGAGCATCGGTCACTCTTAAGGATACTCCCATTTTATAGGCATCATTTTCATGTTATCCATTTCCAGCTTTTAAAAAATATTACTCTCCATTTGTCTGCTGCCTTGCATAAAATCACAAATAAGTTGCTGGTGTCGAGGAATTTACTCCACTGCCATTCACTTCGCTCTAAGACACGTAGCAGAGAGGACCTGGCTGTGGTGTGGGGGAGTGATTACTGTATCCTCAAGCTATAGTTAGGGGTTCAAGCCTCTAGCGATATTGCAGGTAAAACAGTGGTGAGGGCCGTGGTGGGGGAGAATGCTCTCGGTCTCCCAAACCAGAGATACTGGGTTTGATCCCCAGCCTTTCCATTCTGTTTCTCTTACATTTATGAGGTCTCACCTTAACTTCACTATGATATACACAAAAACACTGAGATGGCCATTGTGTGGGGGAGTGATCGCTGCTTTTCATAGTTAAAGTTTGTGGTTTGAGCCCCAGTTTTTTTATCTTGTGTTTCTTCTGTTTTGTTTAACTTGTATTTATGAGGTCTCACCTCATAGTTTTCTGTTAGGTATTCTAATGTGGGGAGATGATGAGGCGTGGGTTATGATCATCATTCACCTACATCTCGTCACGTCATCTCGCCTCTTTTCTGTGTTTCCTAGCGAGGTTAAGGCCAGACCTCATAAACGCTGCATGGCCAGGGAGAGAACCCAACACTCCCAGGTGAGGTTTATACGCTCACCCCACACCATCTCCACACATTGTCTCACAACAAACTTCAGATGAGACCCCAGAAATGCAATATGAACAGAATTAAGGTGCTGGGGCTTGAACCCCTAACTATAGCTTGAGAATGCAGCGATCATTCCCCCACACCACAGCCACCTCCTCTCTCTCATGTGTCTCATAGTGAAGTTAAGACCTCATAAACGCAAGATAAACAGAAGAGAACCACAAACATCAGCGCTTACGCCACGGTCATCTACTGTCAGATTTTTTGGTGTCTCATTGCAAAGTTCAGGTGAGACCTCATAAGCCTTCAGTGTAAATGGCCTCAGTGTAAATGGCCTGCAGTGTAAATGGCCTCAGTGTAAATGGCCGCAGTGTAAATGGCCCTGGAGTGTAAATGGCCTCAGTGTAAATGGCCTCAGTGTAAATGGCCTCAGTGTAAATGGCCTGCAGTGTAAATGGCCTCAGTGTAAATGGCCTCAGTGTAAATGGCCTCAGTGTAAATGGCCCTGCAGTGTAAATGGCCTCAGTGTAAATGGCCTGCAGTGTAAATGGCCTCAGTGTAAATGGCCTCAGTGTAAATGGCCGCAGTGTAAATGGCCTCAGTGTAAATGGCCGCAGTGTAAATGGCCTCAGTGTAAATGGCCTCAGTGTAAATGGCCTCAGAGTAAATGGCCCTGGAGTGTAAATGGCCTCAGTGTAAATGGCCGCAGTGTAAATGGCCTCAGTGTAAATGGCCTCAGTGTAAATGGCCTGCAGTGTAAATGGCCGCAGTGTAAATGGCCTCAGTGTAAATGGCCTCAGTGTAAATGGCCTCAGAGTAAATGGCCCTGGACTGTAAATGGCCGCAGTGTAAATGGCCTCAGTTTAAATGGCCTCAGTGTAAATGGCCTCAGTGTAATTGGCCTCAGTGTAAATGGCCCTGGAGTGTAAATGGCCGCAGTGTAAATGGCCTCAGTGTAAATGGCCTCAGTGTAAATGGCCCTGGAGTGTAAATGGCCTCAGTGTAAATGGCCGCAGTGTAAATGGCCTCAGTGTAAATGGCCCTGGAGTGTAAATGGCCGCAGTGTAAATTGCCTCAGAGTAAATGGCCCTGGAGTGTAAATGGCCCTGCAGTGTAAATGGCCCTGGAGTGTAAATGGCCGCAGTGTAAATGGCCTCAGTGTAAATGGCCTCAGAGTAAATGGCCCTGGAGTGTAAATGGCCGCAGTGTAAATGGCCGCAGTTTAAATGGCCTCAGTGTAAATGGCCTCAGTGTAAATGGCCTGCAGTGTAAATGGCCTGCAGTGTAAATGGCCTGCAGTGTAAATGGCCTCAGTGTAAATGGCCTCAGTGTAAATGGCCGCAGTGTAAATGGCCGCAGTGTAAATGGCCTCAGTGTAAATGGCCTCAGTGTAAATGGCCGCAGTGTAAATGGCCTCAGTGTAAATGGCCTCAGTGTAAATGGCCTCAGTGTAAATGGCCTCAGTGTAAATGGAGTCCAGACGGAAGGAAGGAACACTGAGCTGCTCAGGTACAAAGTGAGAAGAGCTTCCACATCACCGCCATGGACACGGAGGACCAGGAGTCAAGGTCTTCCTCATCGGTACAACAAGGTCTTCCTCATGCTGAGGTCTTCCTTCCACATCACCAGGTCTTCCTCACTGGTCTTCCTCGGAGGTACAACACCAGGACTGAGGTCTTCCTCATATCGGTACAACACCAGGTCTTCCTCATGCTGAGGTCTTCCTCATATCGGTACAACACCAGGTCTTCCTCATGCTGAGGTCTTCCTCATATCGGTACAACACCAGGTCTTCCTCATTCTGAGGTCTTCCTCATATCGGTACAACACCAGGTCTTCCTCATACTGAGGTCTTCCTCATATCGGTACAACCCCAGGTCTTCCTCATACTGAGGTCTTCCTCATATTGGTACAACACCAGGTCTTCCAAGTGTTTTAGCATAGTGTACCACATCCAGAGCAAGGGAAGTGTGTTTTCCTTCATACATAAACCTTTCCTTCTGAAAACTGTTTAGAAAAATGTAAAGATGAATTTGCTCAAAGCAGGATTTGAACACCGAGCTGCTCATGTGCAAAGCCAGCTCTTATTATCTGTGTAACACCAGAACTGTGGCGACACACAGGAAATAATACAGATCCCTACAATCTGAAATGGCAGAAGAAGAAAACACATTTCTTTAACCACCACAGCTGGGCCCTGAACCCAGGTTTCTCTGTTCCCAGACAGCAGTTCACCGCTGTGCTCCATCTCCACAGCAGACTGCTCTGCTTCACTGAATATAAACCTTTACTCCTGAAAAACTATTGAAAAAATCATAACCAGTTCCTGCAGAGACCAGACTGGAATTGAACCCACAAAGCCAGTTCTGAATATTTGTTCCACAACAAAAATCTAGTTCTGTAGACTAGCACCTCATACCATTCCCTCATACAGCACAATCTGAGAAGGCAGAAGAAAAGAGACACTTTCACAGAGCAGGAGGTACTCAAACCCTGCTCCCTCAGTGTTGTGCTTTGTGTCATTAGCTGACCTCTGCACTTGTCTATCATGTATAAACTTTGCTGAATGGAAAGACCTAAAATCCTACAAAAAAGGAGAGAGAAAGAGTGTGTGTGTGAGAGAGAGAGACTGCGTTTGTGTATGTTTGTGTGTGTGTGTGTGTGTGCGCTCTGTGTGCTCTGTGTGTGTGTGTGTGTGAGTGCTCTGTGTGTGTGCTCTGTGTGTGTGTGTGTGTGTGCTCTGTGTGTGCTCTGTGTGTGTGTGTGTGTGCTCTGTGTGTGTGCGCTCTGTGTGTGTGTGTGTGTGTGCTCTGTGTGTCTGTGTGTGTGTGTGTGTGTGTGTGTGTGTGCGCTGTGTGTGTGTGTGTGTGTGCTCTGTGTGTGTGTGTGTGCTCTGTGAGTGTGTGTGTGTGTGTTTGCTCTGTGTGTGTGTGTGTGTGTTTGCGCTCTGTGTGTGTGTGTGTGTGTGTTTGCGCTCTGTGTGTGTGTGTGTGTGTTTGCGCTCTGTGTGTGTGTGTGTGCTCTGTGTGTGTGCTCTGTGAGTGTGTGTGTGTGTGTTTGCGCTGTGTGTGTGTGCGCTCTGTGTGTGTGTGTGTGCTCTGTGTGTGTGCGCTCTGTGTGTGCGCTCTGTGTGTGCTCTGTGTGTGTGCGCTCTGTGTGTGTGTGTGTGCTCTGTGTGTGTGCGCTCTGTGTGCTCTGTGTGTGTGTGTGTGTGTGCTCTGTGTGTGTGTGTGCTCTGTGTGTGTGTGTGTGTGTGCTCTGTGTGTGTGTGTGCTCTGTGTGTGTGCTCTGTGTGTGTGTGTGTGCTCTGTGTGTGTGTGCTCTGTGTGTGTGTGTGTGTGTGCTCTGTGTGTGTGTGTGCTCTGTGTGTGTGTGTGTGTGCTCTGTGTGTGTGTGTGCTCTGTGTGTGTGTGTGCTCTCTGTGTGTGCTCTGTGTGTGTGTGTGTGTGCTCTGTGTGTGTGTGTGCTCTGTGTGTGTGCTCTGTGTGTGCTCTGTGTGTGTGTGTGTGTGTGCTCTGTGTGTGTGTGTGTGCTCTGTGTGTGTGTGTGCTCTGTGTGTGTGTGTGTGCGCTCTGTGTGTGTGTGTGTGTGTGTGTGTGTGCTCTGTGTGTGTGTGTGCGGGAGATGGCGCCTGCGCTGGAAGGGGTTCCCCGTATTATCCCGTCTTCAGCTAAAATAGTGTATATATAAATGTCGATATTTATATACTGCGATGGATTGGCGACCTGTCCAGGATGCATTCCTGCCTCTCGCCCTAATGCATGCTGGGATAGGCTCCAGCCCCCCCGTAACCCTAACTAGGAATAAGCGGCTGAAGATGAGATGAGATGAGATTAGATATTTATATATATATATATGTGTGGCTTGAAATAGCAATAAAGGAGCAGACACAGTTGCGTGTTTTTCCGGCCCCTGTAAGAGACCGGGAGAATCTCTCCGTTATGTAGCTAGCGTGTTCCCAGCTGAAACACACTTTCTCCCATCCTTCTCCACTGTGGGTTCTCATCCACCGCTGAGCGCACACACCGGAAGTGACGGGAGGTCAAACGCAAAGGAGGACGGGAACTATAGCGACACCGGCAGGTGGTGCAACGAAGTGCCCAATGGAGGGCATTTGGATCAGATGTTCAGCATCTGTTTCCGGATGACAAACATGCCAACGCACAAATATTGCATGACATTTGGATATATTGTATTATGACGTTTTTGTTATAGGCAATATTCCTAGTAGTCCCAACTACTCCACACTGCTACAGTTCAAAAGGAGAGCGACGTGTGTCAGAAACAAGCAACTTTCACTGACTGCCAAGGAAACGGCTCAAACTTCATTTCAGATATTTTTCGTTATTCGAGTTTTTCACTGTGTTGGAGATGAGACAGACCGAGCTCTTCATAAATGTGGTACCCACACACTGCACAGACGAAATGGACCAGCAAGAGTAACTTCCCGGAGCATTTTAAGTCTCCCATCCAAGTACTTACATCTGTGTTAGCCATTTAGCAGGGCCACGGTAGGCCTATACAATGGCATGGCTACTTGCTGGTCTAATTAAGGTCTTCATTGGAATGCATTAAAGCAGAAACAGACATTTTTACATGACCATAAATAAATAGATCCTGAAATACACCAACATATAAAATGTGTGCCATGGGGGGAAGGAGGCAAGCTTAGCACATCATGCTGGCCAAGATGTTATGTCTTCAGCTAAGAAATTGTAATATAGTACTATCAGAAATGTGAATACAGATTTTAACTTACTAGGAAAGTATTCAGCTGACTGCAGTTTTTTGTTGTTGTTTATCCTCCTGAGACCCAGCAATTCATTTTAATGATTTTTTGAAAGTGTAGCCCTAAAATGGATTCCATTGTGGTTACCTGTGTGTTCAGGGGCGTCGTTTTGGTATGGCAAGGTATGGCACTCGCCCTACCTTGGCTTCTAGCCACATTTTTAATTTTAAATCAATCTGAAATAGCCTACGTTTCACATGATAAAATCACATCATTTTATGTGATTTTATCCGCTCCACAAAGGTAACTCAAAAACCTTGTCCGTTATTCTCATTCATTCAGGTGGGTTAAACAAACTGTATAAACGCCATAATACTGTTAATTAAAACGTAACATATTCATGAACAAGTCCATGTCATGTTGTGTCAATACGAACACGTTCTATATGTTATTTTAGTGAAAAACCGGACTTAACGTCAGCCGCGATTGTGAAGCTAACAAGCTAGCTAGCTAACGTGCCTTACCCTGATGAGGTCCAGTAGCGCTTATTACTACATTTCACAAAAAAAAGATTTGTATAACACTATATCATTATGATCCACTGGAATTAAAAAATAGGTTTACTAGTTACATACTGTAGTTGTCTCCTTTGTTTATTAATGTTACCTAAATATATAAGTAAATTGTACAGAAACAACTCACCAAAATTGACTATTGCACAACTGATTTGACCAAAAATCCCCACACCTTCCCTTGCCATACCTTGGCTTTTGCTGAAATGACGCCACTGTGTGTGTTCCCTGGCTGGATGTAGAATTCACATCGGCGGAGCCACAAAAGTGTTTCCCGAATTGACCACTAGAGGGCAGTGTTGGGTAAGTATTCATTCCACTGTCTGGATTGTGGGACGGCAGCTGTTGTACATTAAAATACATCTTAAAGAGGCTGCATTTTTGCATTCAGGGCATGAAAGATAATTTCAGACCCATTTAGTCTGGGCTTTTGTAAAAAAGGAGGAGATATATTATATTTGTTTGAAGTTTCTCAGCATGTGACAGAAGATGAAGTTATACTTTCAAATCAAATGGAGTTATTGTTGATGTCTTCACTGAATCGACTTCAAAGATACAGGTTTAAAGGGGAGATCTGTAATTTTGTGCCAGATTTAAGTGCAGGGTGAAGCAGGAGTCTTACTTCATTCACTTGTGTTGTGGTGTAGTGCCACTTGGGTCTGAATATCCACAGTGTTCCTCTCCACTCTGTTCTGCGATCTTCCGCAAGAGACTCAAAACCCACCTTTTCAGACTCCACTACCACTGAACTCTGTACATCTAGCTAATTGTCATCACCACTGCCTACTTGCTCAACACTATATACCCCTGCTTACTTCACTTAATACATTTTTAAAAATAAATTACTAACCTTTTCCTTCCCAGTGTTACAGGTATGGCACGCAGCTGCCTGCAATGATGTCTATCGCTGTATTACTGCACTGATCTCTTGCGCGAACTATGATTGTTCTTACCATGTATTGATGCACATCTTGTAAGTCGCTCTGGATAAGAGCGTCTGCTAAATGCTTAAAATGAAAATGTAAATGCAAATGATTGCAGATTTGCACATTGTGTTTAGTTTTTTTGCCACAATGGCCTTGTAAGTCACTTTGGACAAAGGCATCTGAAAAATTAATAAGCGCAAAATGTAAATGTCTAATTATAAAAATATGTAAATGTAAATGCAAAGTGTAAATGTCCCACAGAACCCTACGAAATTACTTCATGTTGGTTTTTCCATTTTTTGTTCACGACCCCACATGTCCTCACTTAGTAGAATGCGCGCTGCCCAGCAGACTGGTGACAACATACAAACACAATTACGCTGTCCCCTCGCGAACAACATGCCGCCATGCGCCAGCCACCTGCTTCAGGGCTGGAAAAACCTGAAGGTTTGATCTCATTTCTAGAGAATCAATATAAAGCATATTAATATATTATTAGGCGGCACGGTGGTGCAGTGGATAGCACTTTGAGCAACATAGGCTGTGTTCGAAACCGTTCCCTATTCCCTATATAGTGCACTATAGTGTGCTCCCATTTTGTAGTGTTGTTTCCTCAATTGTTAACACTATATAGTTATAAAATACCCACAGTCCAAAGACATGCATGTTAGGCTAATTGGAGTCTAAATTTCTCCCGTATATGACAATGCAATGAATGGTGTATGTCTTAGTTAGCTCACGACCTGTCCAGTAGCTATTGGTGCCTCTCGCCCCAATGCATGCTGGGATAGGACTCCAGCCAGTTGACCCTAACTCGGAATAAGCGGCTGAAGATGAGATATTAACATATTACATTTCTTTGAGACATAGTTTTCCCACTTAATTGGAATGTTCTGTTCCCTTGTGTTACGATGCAGTGATGGCAGTTGGTGGCAGCCTGTTCCTTCATTCAATGCGATGTTGTTCTACAGGACAAGGACAAGCAGACAAGATGTCTAAGAGACCACCGGATAAAAAATACAAATAAAAATCAATGTACATCTGGTCTAATGCACCTTTTACACCAAAGCAGACCCAGGAACTTAGCGGGTAGCTCCTGGGCGCAATATTCTGTATTTATACCAGCGACGTACCCAGAACCCCCTGGGGCCCCAGCGTTGTGTAAAACAGCCTCTGGACCCGGAAGCTGCAGTTGTATCTCAGGGAAGGCTCAGACCCCGCTGATATATGACTGTGTGTTTTCACCGACGAAACCAGAGCCAAAGTCCGACCGTTTAAACAAAACCAACAAGACGCAGAGGAACTCATACGCGCGTTTATCTCCTGTCGCTTGGAATACTGCGACGCACTTTTCACTGGCCAGAAAACCACAAGAGTTATTCAGAGAGAAACCTCATTCCGTTATTCAGAATGCTGGGGCTGTTTTTTTTAATCTGAAATCTTGTTGATTATTTTATGCAATTTGTCAAACAATTTACAATGAACACCTTTACAATTATTCAAGCTGCTGTGCATGTGTTACTTGTAATTTGTAGACCCATCTGAAGTCACCCTTACACATCCTGACTCTAGGGGGCAGTGTTTACCTTGTCAACAGCTCAGCCTTGGAAACGCACCCAAGCAGCACATAAAAATGAACCTTTTTTTATTTGACTTTTTTTATATGACAGGAGATCAGGATTCTGATGATCTGTTTTGGCATAAACACAACATGCAGGAACACACACACACACATCACCATGCAGGAACACACACACACACACATCACCGTGCAGGAACACACACACACACACACATCTTTACACAGCTCTCTCTCTCTCTCTCTCTCTCCCTCTCTCACACACACACACACACACACACACACACACATCACCGTGCAGGAACACACAGTCAGTGTTGCGCTTCTCCACCAGGAACAATAGATTAAAACAAGGAGAGGAGTCACAGCCAGGGGAGTCACAGACAGGGGGAGGAGTCAGAGCCAGGGGAGGAGTCACAGTGAGGGGAGGAGTCACAGCCAGGGGAGGAGTTAGATATGGGAGGAGTCACAGACAGGGGGAGGAGTCACAGCCAGGGGACAGCAGGGCAGTGCTGTGTGACCTCAGACAGACAGACAGACAGACAGACAGACAGACAGACAGACAGACAGACAGACAGACAGACAGCTGCAGGGCCTCATTAGCTCCCACTGCCCCAATCGGAGGAGGCCCGGAGAGCTGGCGGTCGTGTTCACTGGAGAAGAGAAACTCACACACTGCAGCTCATCACACACTGCAGCTCATCACACACTGCAGCTCATCACACACACACTGCAGCTCATCACACACTGCAGCTCATCACACACACACTGCAGCTCATCACACACACACTGCAGCTCATCACACACACACTGCATCTCATCACACACTGCAGCTCATCACACACTGCAGCTCATCACACACTGCAGCTCATCACACACTGCAGCTCATCACACACTGCAGCACATCACACACACACACTGCAGCTCATCACACACACACTGCAGCTCATCACACACACACTGCAGCTCATCACACACACACTGCAGCTCATCACACACACACTGCAGCTCATCACACACACACACTGCAGCTCATCACACACACACTGCAGCTCATCACACACTGCAGCTCATCACACACACTGCAGCTCATCACACACTGCAGCTCATCACACACTGCAGCTCATCACACACTGCAGCTCATCACACACACACTGCAGCTCATCACACACTGCAGCTCATCACACACTGCAGCTCATCACACACACACTGCAGCTCATCACACACACTGCAGCTCATCACACACACTGCAGCTCATCACACACTGCAGCTCATCACACACTGCAGCTCATCACACACACACTGCAGCTCATCACACACTGCAGCTCATCACACACTGCAGCTCATCACACACTGCAGCTCATCACACACTGCAGCTCATCTCACACACACTGCAGCTCATCACACACTGCAGCTCATCTCACACACACTGCAGCTCATCACACACTGCAGCTCATCACACACACACTGCAGCTCATCACACACTGCAGCTCATCACACACTGCAGCTCATCTCACACACACTGCAGCTCATCACACACACACTGCAGCTCATCACACACTGCAGCTCATCACACACTGCAGCTCATCACACACAGCAGCATCATCACACACTGCAGCTCATCACACTGCAGCTCATCACACACTGCAGCTCATCACACACTGCAGCTCATCACACACTGCAGCTCATCACACACTGCAGCTCATCACACACTGCAGCTCATCACACACTGCAGCTCAGCTCATCACACACACACTGCAGCTCATCACACACTGCAGCTCATCACAGCTCATCACACACTGCAGCTCATCACACACACACTGCAGCTCATCACACACTGCAGCTCATCTCACACTGCAGCTCATCACACACTGCAGCTCATCACACACTGCAGCTCATCACACACACACTGCAGCTCATCACACACACACTGCAGCTCATCACACACACACTGCAGCTCATCACACACTGCAGCTCATCACACACTGCAGCTCATCACACACTGCAGCTCATCACACACACTGCAGCTCATCACACACTGCAGCTCATCACACACACTGCAGCTCATCACACACACACTGCAGCTCATCACACACTGCAGCTCATCTCACACACTGCAGCTCATCACACACACACTGCAGCTCATCACACACACACTGCAGCTCATCACACACACTGCAGCTCATCACACACACACTGCAGCTCATCACACACTGCAGCTCATCACACACTGCAGCTCATCACACACTGCAGCTCATCACACACTGCAGCTCATCACACACTGCAGCTCATCACACACTGCAGCTCATCACACACTGCAGCTCATCACACACTGCAGCTCATCACACACACACTGCAGCTCATCACACACACACTGCAGCTCATCACACACTGCAGCTCATCACACACTGCAGCTCATCACACACACACTGCAGCTCATCACACACTGCAGCTCATCACACACACACTGCAGCTCATCACACACACACTGCAGCTCATCACACACTGCAGCTCATCACACACTGCAGCTCATCACACACTGCAGCTCATCACACACTGCAGCTCATCACACACACACTGCAGCTCATCACACACACACTGCAGCTCATCACACACTGCAGCTCATCACACACTGCAGCTCATCACACACTGCAGCTCATCACACACTGCAGCTCATCACACACACACTGCAGCTCATCACACACTGCAGCTCATCACACACACACTGCAGCTCATCACACACACACACACACACTGCAGCTCATCACACACACACTGCAGCTCATCTCACACACTGCAGCTCATCACACACACACTGCAGCTCATCACACACTGCAGCTCATCACACACACACTGCAGCTCATCACACACTGCAGCTCATCACACACACACTGCAGCTCATCACACACTGCAGCTCATCACACACTGCAGCTCATCTCACACACTGCAGCTCATCACACACACTGCAGCTCATCACACACTGCAGCTCATCACACACACTGCAGCTCATCACACACTGCAGCTCATCACACACTGCAGCTCATCACACACTGCAGCTCATCACACACTGCAGCTCATCACACACTGCAGCTCATCACACACTGCAGCTCATCACATCAGCACTGCAGCTCACACACACACAGCACACACACACTGCAGCTCATCACACACTGCAGCTCATCACACACACAGCACACACACACTGCAGCTCATCACACACTGCAGCTCATCACACGCGAGCAGGACGCTCAGACTCAATGTCAAATCAAGGCCATGCCCAGAAACATGACCAGCGATGGGCTAAGACTCCATTTAGATACTCGGGTTCGAAGGAAATGTGGATTACAGCAACGCTTTGTGTTTTGTGTTGAGATGAGAAAGTCCTGCAGAGGAGAACAGGGAGACTCTGGATGAAATGAGCGCTGGGTCTGAGCGCTGTCTGTGAGCTGTGTGAGTGCGATCAGCGTTTCTGTGTGTCTCTGAGCTGTGTCTCTGAGCGCTGGGTCTGTGCTGTGGGTCTGTGCTGTGTCTGTGAGCTGTGGGTCTGAGCTGTGGGTCTGAGCTGTGGGTCTGAGCTGTGGGTCTGAGCTGTGGGTTTGAGCTGTGTCTGTGAGCTGTGTCTGTGAGCTGTGTCTGTGAGCTGTGGGTCTGAGCTGTGGGTTTGAGCTGTGTCTGTGAGCTGTGTCTGTGAGCTGTGTCTGTGAGCTGTGGGTTTGAGCTGTGTCTGTGAGCTGTGTCTGTGAGCTGTGTCTGTGAGCTGTGGGTTTGAGCTGTCTCTGTGGGTCTGAGCTGCTGTCTGTGAGCTGTGGGTCTGAGCTGTGGGTCTGAGCTGTGGGTCTGAGCGCTGTCTGTGAGCTGTGGGTCTGATCTCTGGGTCTGAGCTGTGGGTCTGAGCGCTGTCTGTGAGCTGTGGGTCTGAGTGTCTGTGAGCTGTGTCTGTGAGCTGTGTCTGTGAGCTGTGTCTGTGAGCTGTGTGAGTGCGATCAGCGTTTCTGTGTGTCCCTGTGACAGCGGTTTATCTGCAGGGAGCTGCGAGGCTTGCTGTGTCAGGACCAGGGCAGTAAATCGGATGATTGAACTCTGTCCCAGCCTCACCCCGGCCGCACTGTTATGTAAATAGGCTTTGACAGTGCGGCCTCCGACACATTAACAGCACCTTTGTGGAGGGATTATCTCTCAGACAGACCCCGTTAATCAGCGGGAGAACGACAAGCCCTCCGCTGCTGCCTCCCGCTCCGCACCGCCTCTCAAACTGATCACAAATCTCACTAACTCTTTACAAATGACAAAGGGCGCTGTACGCCCGGGCAGGGCCCAGCCACGAAGCGTGCGGCGGGTGGAATTAACAGCTTTAAAGATTGTGTGGCGTTTATGAGCTGTGTGGGAATGACTGCGGGCCATACTGACTGTCCTCCAGCTCAATCCATTCCAGTCTCATATCAGATTTGTGTTCACTGGAATAACAGGACTACAATGCCCTCTATTTAAACTCTCTCTCCCACACACACACACACACACACACACACACACCAACTCACACACACACACACTCACACACACACACACACACACACACACACACACACACACACACACACACACACACACACACACACACACACACACACAGTCTCTCTCAGTCTCTCTCTCTCACACACACACACACACACACACAGTCTCTCTCTCTCTCTCACACACGCACACACACACACACACACACACAGTCTCTCTCTCTCTCTCACACACACACACACACACACACTCAGGGACTCTCTCAGTCACACTCTCATGGGCAGTAGAGTGCTGTGGGTGGACTGCGCTCTGATCAGGACCATGAGCTCCACTCTACCACAGCACCCCTGAGCTCTGCAGCTTTTAAAACCAGTCAAAACCTGATTCTGCACAGCTTCACAGAGACATTTTACTCCATCTACATATTATGAATATGCTCCATGTGATGAATGTACTTCTAATCTGACCTGCAGCCGTTTAAATTCATTTAAAGCAATTTGGTGTAAACTGAACTGGGAGAGCTGGACTGATGAATAATTCATAATTCATGATTTTATTGTCAGACATCCTTCAGCTGTCCTCGCCACAGAGTGCCTTCCCTGCTGCATGCTGGTCACATGACTTCGCCAGGCCCTTCTGATTGGATGACTGGGAATGAGAGAAAACACTGCCTTTTCTGTAACCGAATCACCAGGGAAACTTCATCCAAAGCCACTCACAGCAGTGAATGCACACCCCTTTCGGTGCATGTGGTCCCGGCGGGAATCGAACCCACAACCCAAGACGTTGTCAGCACCGTGCTCGACCCACTGAGCCACACAGAGCCAGCACCCAGCTCTAAAGAGGCTGGATTCAGAAGTAAAAGGAGACATTATGTGGTTCTAATACAAAGAAATCTCTGTCT
>JAINUG010000763.1:35000-47500 GCA_029706075.1 Aldrovandia affinis
CAAATAACACTTAAACAACAGCATTGAAACCTAAAACACTTAAACAACAGCATTTAAACCACAAATAACACTTAAACAACAGCATTGAAACCTAAAACACTTAAATTACAAATCATTTGAATAAATGGAGTGACAAGCAAAGGACAGGAAGCAGTGCGGTCACATGATCGCTGGACAGGAAGCAGTGCGGTCACATGATCGCTGGGAGGAAAGTGCGGTCACATGATCGCTGGACAGGAAGCAGCGCGGTCACATGATCGCTGGACAGGAAGCAGTGCGGTCACATGACCGCTGGACAGGAAGCAGCGCGGTCACATGACTGGGTATTTATGTGCTGCTCCCACCCTCTCGCCTCGTGTGTAAGCGTGCGCAGATTAATATCACTCCCTGCCCCATTTCTACATACATTTACATATTCTAAGCAATTAGCAGACGCTCTTATCCAGAGCGACTTACAACATGTGCATTAATACATGGTAGGAACAATCATAGTTACAAGAAGAGATCAGTGCAGTAATACAGCGATAGTCATCATTGTTGGCAGCTGCGCACTCATACCTGTAACACTGGGAGAGTTTTTTAAAATGAATTTTTTATGTTTTCAACATGGATTTACGAAATAGAGATGACAAAAAGCAGTATTAAACATGTGAGCAGTGGTGATGATAATGAGTTAAATGTACAGAGTGGAGACGACCACAGTATCACCGTTTATTCTTCATTTCACTTTTGTAAATCGTGTTTGAAGCTCTTTTCCCTCCAGGCTAACAGTAATACACATTCTGTTTGTTTCTGAGCCTTTATTTCCCCTGTCATTTCAGGAAATAATCTGTGGCTTTACTGATATCGATATAGAACAAACACAGACTCCTTCAGACAAAGGTAAATAACTTCAAGCACTTTGCTTGTTAAGTGGTGTTTTGTTTTTTCGGGAAAAACAATTTGTATACAAACATTTATATTTTGTTTACCATATTATTCCCAGAATGCTGTTGGTGGACATAAAGAAGAGGAATGGATGGTTTTCTCATTCCAAAAAACATTTCTGACAGTTGTTTATAGTGAAAGAACCCTGACATGGCCTCAAACTTCAGGTCTAATTTTAATGTTTACTAAAATATTAACATTGAACGTTTCATCAAAATGGAAATATTTGAGTCAGACATTCTCACCCCAAAATAAGGACAACTAATGCAGAGTTTTAACCTGTACCAGGACGAACCTTTAGGTGTCACTGTGTTGTAAAGTATAACTGTTATGGCATGCACAGGTAGTTCACTTTAAGAGACGTCTCTTTGGGGTATTTAAACGTAGTTCATACAGAGAGCTGTATCTGTGAGTAGTTTCTTTGGAGACATCTCTTTGGGGCATCTATAGATATTTTATACAGAATAATGCCTCTGAGCTTTCTGTACGGAGTTTATTTGGCGAGACGTCTCTTTGGGGCATCTATAAATAGTTTCTACGAGGAGACGTCTGTTTGTAAATCATAAATTTCTGTGAACACAGCTCATCTGTGTCCGTGAGAGGTGATTCTTCTCCCCAGATGAGGACGAAGGTAAGAGGTCTCTCCCCGTGTGATGCCGCTCGCCCGCTCAGAGGGACAGAACCTCATTCAGCACCAAGCCAGAGGCCACGGAACGAGGGACGGTCTGTACAGGAAGTGAGGTGATCACACGGCCCCTGTCCCGCGAGACTGCCGCTATTGGCCCGGCTCGTTAGCACGCTTCGTTAACGTGGACAGCTACCCAGCAAAACCGCACCCTTGCGTGTTTTTGTGTCCTGAAGTGGACTCCTAAGGGCTTAAACCCAGAGGAGTCTTTTAAGAGCTGCAGAACTAGCTCTGCAGTCTAGCAGAACACACACTGCTATGCTAGTAGAACACACATTGCTATGCTAATATAATGCACACTGCTATGCTAACAGAATGCACACTGCTATGCTAACAGAATGCACGCTGCTATGCTAACAGAATGCACGCTGCTATGCTAACAGAACACACACTGCTATGCTACAACTATTATTAATGCAGTTTTAATTGAATGAAATTCAGCTTTTGCCAATGCAGTTACCAATTAATTATATCATATGATAGTCATTATCCATTCAGCGTTTATCCAATTTCATAAAGACGTGTTGGATTTATTACCTTAAAAATTAGGTGGAACACACATCTCTCACACTGATGAAATGAGAAATGATCTCACACACACACACACACACACTCACACACTCACACACACACACACACACAGACACACAGACAAATGCTGCCTCTTTGAGAAACCAATCTGCCTTCATTAACATCATAATTATAATTATGATATTCCACAAAGGGACGCGATGCTGTCTCGAAGGAATGATATATCCTGTATTTTCAAAGAGGTCACTCTGCAGGGATGAAGTTCAAAAGCTCTTATATAGGTATACAATACAACACAAAAAGCTCTTATATAGGTGTACAATACAACACAAAAAGCTCTTATATAGGTGTACAATACAACACAAAAAGCTCTTATATAGGTGTACAATACAACACAAAAAGCTCTTATATAGGTGTACAATACAACACAAAAGCTCTTCTTGCAAACAACGCAAGACACTTCAAAAGAGAAAAAAATAATAAAAATTGTAATAAGTCAATAAAATAAAATAAATAAAATAAAATAAAAATATGAATCAGATAAAGTCCAAACTAGGAGGAATAGACACATAATACGCAGATTATTTCACAACAAGCCACTGTGGGTGTAGTGCACAAGTACATCAACAGGGGGCGAGCATTCTTTATGGCAGCCATGTTAAAATGTTTGGTCTCTCTGTCTCTCTCTCTCTCTCTCTCTATATCGGTACAGTGGATCTGTTGTGTGTTGTGAGACATTACAGTGGTACTGGAGTTGCCAATCAGTAAGCTAATGCTGGTGTGGCTGTTCTTTAAGACAGAGGTTACATTTCATGGATTTATTTACTTTCTTGACGGACAGAGGCTATCACCCAGCAGCCCTGAAAATGCAGAATGTTCACTCCTGGCCTCCTGGCTGCCAAACACAAGGACAATGCATCCGCTGAACTGAATCTGCATTCAGACACAAATCAGTTAAACAACAAGAGATGTGTGCACTACATCACTGAGCTCACCAGCCAATGAAAACCCTCCTTAAAGAAGTGTGCATTACATCATTGAGCTTATGGGCCAATAAAAACCCTCCTTAAAGAAGTGTGCATTACATCATTGAGCTTATGGGCCAATGAAAACCCTCCTTAAAGATGTGTGCACTATATCACTGAGCTCGCCAGCCAATGAAAACCCTCCTTAAAGAAATGTGCATTACATCACTGAGCTCGCCAGCCAATGAAAACCCTCCTTAAAGAAGTGTGCACTACATCACTGAGCTCGCCAGCCAATGAAAACCCTCCTTAAAGAAGTGTGCATTACATCATTGAGCTTATGGGCCAATGAAAACCCGCCTTAAAGAAGTGTGCATTACATCACTGAGCTCGCCAGCCAATGAAAACCCTCCTTAAAGAAATGTGCATTACATCACTGAGCTCGCCAGCCAATGAAAACGCTCCTTAAAGAAGTGTGCATTACATCATTGAACTTATGGGCCAATGAAAACCCTCCTTAAAGAAGTGTGCATTACATCACTGAGCTCACCAGCCAATGAAAACGCTCCTTAAAGAAGTGTGCATTACATCACTGAGCTCGCCAGCCAATGAAAACACTCCTTAAAGAAGTGTGCATTACATCACTGAGCTCACCAGCCAATGAAAACGCTCCTTAAAGAAGTGTGCATTACATCACTGAGCTTATGGGCCAATGAAAACCCTTCTCAAAGAGAGCTGAGAAAGGCACCCGGCTTCATAGTAATTCTGCTTGTAGTTCAGCCTTGGTCGTGAGATGGCAGCACCACACGCCCTCCAGGGAACGCGCCGTGTCTGAAGGTTTGTGTCCCTAACGAGGAGCACTTGAGGCCCAGACGCTGAGACCCGATCCGACCAGACAGCCGCCTGCAAACAGCTTCATCCGACACCTTCTGCTTCTGGTTTTTCAGCGGAAGCAGGAAGAAAGGATTGTGCTTGTTTGACGTCCGTGCTGTTTGTGGTTTCGTGTCCCGTTCTCTCAGACAGCTCAGGATTTCCACGGCAACGGTCATGTCTGCCAAACACCACGCCTGGCCAGCTGTCAATCACACACCACCACTCTGACAACGGAATAGCAGTTAGCAAAAACAATACAACTACTACTACAACTACTAATAATAATAATAATAATAATAACCATGTAATAATAGCCGATAATAATGATAATTCGAGACCGGCCCTGTGTGCAGCCAGCCACGATCGGGGCGAGACCGGCCCTGTCTGCCCCAGGGAGGGGCAGGGGTGAGGCGGCTCTGCCCCAGGAGGAGGGGAAGGTGAGCCAGGTCGGGTTCCATCTCAGGAAGAGGCGGATCTACCGGCCCAGAAAGAGTGTCTCGACCCGGAGGACGGGCGGCGGACTCGTGGGGAGGGTGAATTGAGATAAATAGAGGGTATAATTGGCAACCAAATTGGGAGAAAAACTGGGAAAAATAAGAAACTGAATAAAAAATAAAAATGTAAACCCACAATAATAATAATCATAATAATAACACAGTTACGGTCCAACATTCACACCCGTTACATGAATGAAGCAGCAAAGAATAAGCCAGCGCATAGTGGCCCCCAGGAGGAGGATGGAGTTCGCTGTGACGGTCGGGCCTGAAGAGTGAACGCTGAGATCGGCAGCTTAGCGTAGAGACCAGAGTGGAGAGGACAGAGAGGAGTAAACACATTTAAACAAACAAGAGCCAGGTGTCCGACACAAAAGAAAAGGAGAGAAGAAGGGCCAGCCCATGTGGGGCTGTCGAACCTCCCTGCACCCCCGCCACGTCAATCCTGAGACTAAACACAATCCACAAGAGAGAGGCCTGGACACCATGCTGAGCCACCCTAAACCACCCCTTAACCACACGCCTGGACACCATGCTGAGCCACCCTAAACCACCCCTTA
The DNA here is from genome assembly GCA_029706075.1 of Aldrovandia affinis. Taxonomy (NCBI): domain Eukaryota; kingdom Metazoa; phylum Chordata; class Actinopteri; order Notacanthiformes; family Halosauridae; genus Aldrovandia; species Aldrovandia affinis. The sequence continues at coordinate 40,036 of JAINUG010000763.1, forward strand.
ACCACACGCCTGGACACCACGCTGAGCCACCCTAAACCACCCCTTAACCACACGCCTGAACACCACGCTGAGCCACCCTAAACCACCCCTTAACCACACGCCTGAACACCATGCTGAGCCACCCTAAACCACCCCTTAACCACACGCCTGGACACCACGCTGAGCCACCCTAAACCACCCCTTAACCACACGCCTGAACACCACGCTGAGCCACCCTAAACCACCCCTTAACCACACACCTAAACTACCCCTGAACCACCCTAAACCACCCCTTAACCACACGCCTGAACACCACGCTGAGCCACCCTAAACTACCCCTGAACCACACACCTGGACACCACACTGAGCCACCCTAAATCCAGCAAAAACAGGCCTAGCGGTTACAATGTTCAACGCTGGCCACTGCAACCGGGGTTCAATTCGCCTCTGGCGGGAGTGCCACTAGGGGGCGGCGAATGGCTGTCCGCCCCAGAGAGGGGGGAGGGAAGCCGATATGAGCTTGCTGCGTATAGGAGTGGCTCTGGAGACCCGGAGTTACAGTCAAGCTCCGCGAATGCCGACTTGGAGAAGGTGGCACATCGCTTGGTCACGGATGGTCTCAGGACAATGGCAGCAAACTCACAATACGAGGGGGGGGGGATTGACATGAAAAAGAGAGGCTGTAATTGGCTACTAAATTGACAGAAAAGTTTTTGGAAAAAATACCAGAAACAATAGAAAATAAAAAATAAAAAGAGGAAAGAGTGTGCGATTCTGACACTTTCCAAAAACAGCTACCCCTGAACCACACAGCTGAACACCACCTGCAGAACCACACACCTGAAAGTTACCTAGGGCCTCACACCAGAAAAGCACTTGGAATAGCCCACACCTGAAGCCAATTAACCAGCTTTTTAGCTAATTAAGCCACACATATACTAGTGTGCACAATCATCACACTGCTATTACTACTACTACTTCCACTAAAGAATAAGAGGCTAATATGACTGTCCAATGGCATACAGTCTGTGAAGACATGTCCCACCAATCACATGCTGGCCAGCTCTGAATACAGCCAATCACAAAGCAGTCACAACATGCTTGATTTACTCCTGACATGTTTGAACCATGTGACACCACCCAGCTGCCAGCAGCCTCTCCCACAATGGCTACGGTGAATCGGTAATGATGATGAACTATAAACTGCAGTGTTAGCTCTTATCGGAATTTGGAATCGTGTTTAGTCAATTGTGTTTCCAACAAGCCTTGGTAAAAATGTGTTTGATTGCCTTTCTTTGCTTCCTGTGAGTTGTTAAGAGTGACTGAGCACAGCCATAGAAACGGTTGAACTTTGTGTAAGTAGGGAGGTTCCTTTGAGCCCACCAGCGAGATATCGAGCCAAGCTTCTTCAGCTCTATTTGTACCGAAATATAAAAGCACTTTGAGCTGCATCTTGTATGAAAGGTACTGTACAAATAACATTTATTATTATTGAATTTTGAATGAAAGGTGCTATACAAATCAAGTTTATTATTATTATTATTATTAAGCATTGGATCGAGGTGGCAAAAAAATAAATAGTTTTTTGGAACTGACAGGAGTTGTTTTAATTCACTGCTTTATCATTATTTGTCTAATCGCAGGATTTGAATGTTGATAATCATTAATGAGGTACTGCTGGGATCGTTAGGCCAATCATTGCCTGGTGCTGTTTGTTTAATTATCATTTGCTGTACCCTTGTTATTGAATAACCACCATTGGCTTAAACGTAACTTTCGTACGTATTGATACTTAGGAGGAGACCAAATGTTGGATGCTGTTTCCAGGGGTGCGTACTCTGGACGTGTATCCTCCAGTTGTGTCCTGTCCTGTCAGTGCATTCAAAAATAAATAAATAAATAAAAACGTACTAACCTTTTCCTTCCCAGTGTTACAGGTATGGTACGCAGCTGCCTGCATTGATGTCTATCGCTGTATTACTGCACTGATCTCTTTGCGCTATGATTGTTCCTACCATGTATTAATGCACATCTTGTAAGTCGCTCTGGATAAGAGCGTCTGCTAAATGCTCAAAATGTAATGTAATGTATTCATTGATTTAAAACGTTAACCTGCAATATCTTAATCATCAGCTTATTGTCCATGACTCTGAATATTAAGCAGGCGTGTTTCTGCCTGAAAGTCAGGATTTATAAAACATGAAAAGGAAGCTTATTAAAAGGACATATTTCCTGGTTTATTTTTCTAAATTTCTATTTGGTTTTGTTGTAAAGCCAAACTCCCCAAGCTGTTTGTGGTGTCTGGCATTATTGATAAAACTGTAGCGGGAGAAGCTTTGTGGATCGTTTTGCCAATTCTTCCTGTATTGGTGTTCGCTTCAGAGACGCGTCGAAAAGGTGACTGCCTGGCACTCCCAAGCGCTTGAGTTTAAAATATCAAAAACAACAAAGATATGCTGGTGTAATAACCACAAAACTTTCATAAACTTGCAAGAGTTTATAAACTGGGCAGTCTTTCTCATGTGCGTCCTCATGTCCTCATGTGCGTTTCTCAAGCTGTTGTTGTGTGTGGTTATTGTATAAAGCTGTTGTTGTGTGTGGTTATTGTATAACCACACACAAGAGCAGCCTTATACAATAACCACACACAACAACAGCTTTATACAATAACCACACACAACAACAGCCTTATACAATAACCACACACAACAACAGCTTTATACAATAACCACACACAACAACAGCCTTATACAATAACCACACACAACAACAGCCTTATACAATAACCACACACAACAACAGCCTTATACAATAACCACACACAACAACAGCTTTATACAATAACCACACACAACAACAGCCTTATACAATAACCACACACAACAACAGCCTTATACAATAAACCACACAACAATAGCTTTATACAATAACCACACACAACAACAGCCTTATACAATAACCACACACAACAACAGCCTTCTCCCGCTACAATTTTATGGTTACCACATCCCAGAGTGACATGGCTCCAGACCGCCTGTGAGGTCACATGATCGTATTGACCGTTCATGTGATAACATAAGGATCTGATCAGCAGTATTGATCGCTCCTTCGATCTCCCCTCCCTGTTGCTTTTGTTCCATTCTCCACTGGGACACGGCTCTCTTTACCGTGAGTCAGGTGCTCAACGTGAGCGCTCCCGTGAATACAGCGTCCAGCCTGGCCGTCAGGCGAGACGTGAGCGCTCCCGTAAATACAGCGTCCAGCCTGGCCGTCAGGCGAGACGTGAGCGCTCCTGTGAATACAGCGTCCAGCCCGGCCATCAGGCAAGACGTGACACAAGCGCTCTGGATACGGGAGTGTGCTGAAGAGACAAACGCTGCACTGAACTCAAAGTGGGGTTCTGTTACTTAATGGTTTCGTGTTTCTTACAGAGGAGAATATTAACATTGCCAAGGAAAGAAAGTCTGATGCTAGAGGACAACTGTAAGAGATTCAGAAAAGCAGAGAGTAGCCTTGACACTGGGAACCACGGGTAATTCAGCTCATTAAAGTGCTTTAAGGGGTTGGGTAATTCAGCTCATTAAAGTGCTTTAAGGGGTTGGGTAATTCAGCTCATTAAAGTGCTTTAAGGGGTTGGGTAATTCAGCTCATTAAAGTGCTTTAAGGGGTTGGGTAATTCAGCTCATTAAAGTGCTTTAAGGGGTTGGGTAATTCAGCTCATTAAAGTGCTTTAAGGGGTTGGGTAATTCAGCTCATTCAAATGCTTTAAGGGGTTGGGTAATTCAGCTCATTAAAGTGCTTTAAGGGGTTGGGTAATTCAGTTCATTCAAATGCTTTAAGGGGTTGGGTAATTCAGCTCATTAAAATGCTTTAAGGGGTGGGTAATTCAGCTCATTAAAGTGCTTTAAGGGGTTGGGTAATTCAGCTCATTAAAATGCTTTAAGGGGTTGGGTAATTCAGCTCATTCAAATGCTTTAAGGGGTTGGGTAATTCAGCTCATTAAAGTGCTTTAAGGGGTTGGGTAATTCAGCTCATTAAAATGCTTTAAGGGGTTGGGTAATTCAGCTCATTCAAATGCTTTAAGGGGTTGGGTAATTCAACTCATTAAAATGCTTTAAGGGGTTGGGTAATTCAGCTCATTAAAATGCTTTAAGGGGTTGGGTTATTCAGCTCATTAAAATGCTTTAAGGGGTTGGGTAATTCAGCTCATTAAAATGCTTTAAGGGGTTGGGTAATTCAGCTCATTAAAGTGCTTTAAGGGGTTGGGTAATTCAGCTCATTAAAGTGCTTTAAGGGTGGGTAATTCAGCTCATTAAAATGCTTTAAGGGGTTGGGTAATTCAGCTCATTAAAGTGCTTTAAGGGGTTGGGTAATTCAGCTCATTAAAGTGCTTTAAGGGGTTGGGTAATTCAGCTCATTAAAGTGCTTTAAGGGGGTTGGGTAATTCAGCTCATTAAACTGGTTTAAGGGGTTGGGTAATTCAGCTCATTAAACTGGTTTAAGGGGTTGGGTTATTCTGCTCATTAAAGTGCTTTAAGGGGTTGGGTAATTCAGCTCATTCAAATGCTTTAAGGGGTTGGGTAATTCAGCTCATTCAAATGCTTTAAGGGGTTGGGTAATTCAGCTCATTAAAGTGCTTTAAGGGGTTGGGTAATTCAGCTCATTAAAATGCTTTAAGGGGTGGGTAATTCAGCTCATTAAAGTGCTTTAAGGGGTTGGGTAATTCAGCTCATTAAAATGCTTTAAGGGGTTGGGTAATTCAGCTCATTAAACTGGTTTAAGGGGTTGGGTTATTCTGCTCATTAAAATGCTTTAAGGGGTTGGGTTATTCAGCTCATTAAAATGCTTTAAGGGGTTGGGTTATTCAGCTCATTAAAATGCTTTAAGGGGTTGGGTAATTCAGCTCATTAAAGTGCTTTAAGGGGTTGGGTAATTCAGCTCATTAAAATACTTTAAGGGGTTGGGTAATTCAGCTCATTAAAGTGTTTTAAGGGGTTGGGTAATTCAGCTCATTAAAGTGCTTTAAGGGGTTGGGTAATTCAGCTCATTAAAAAGTTTTTTTGCTGACATTCAAAAGTACTCTCACCTTGAGATGCACTTAATTTGCACAATGAAGCCCGGTTAAATTGTGCTTAACCTGTTCTGAAATGTCACAAGAGGGGGGTGTGTATTCAATGTTGGCCCTTTTACCGAGAGAGAGATCGGTCTGTGTTTGGGGGCGACACTGAGCATGCACTCTCCATGCGAATGGGAGGGAATATTCTGCGAACGCTTTATGTGAAGCTAAAACTGTGCATTGAAAGTGAGGTCCCTTGGGAAGGAAGGCGGGCCGTGAAAGAGTTCCAGAGAGTGCCCCCACACAGCGAGCTCATATCAGCCTCCCTCCCCCCTCCCTGGGGCAGACAGCCAATCGCCGCCCCCTAGTGGCACTCCCGGCCAGAGCCGACTCTGGCGCGGCCGGTGGAATCGAACCCTAGTCGCAGTGGCCAGTGCCGAACGTTGTAACCGCTAGACCACCCAGGAAGCCTGGAGTGCAATCTATTTTTGCATGATTAAAAAATATTTACTGAAAGATTCAAAAAAGATAAACCTTTTTTTACTTTCTTTTTTACATTTTTGGTAGTAAAAATTAGCACGAGGATTTCACCGGCAGCCATGAATTTAAATGAGCTCCTGTCTGGCTTCACTCACGCGCCTGACAGACCTGTGACAGGACATTGCCATGACAACAACAAAGACAGGCCTCAGACTGTGAAGTGAGACCCGTTTGGGAAGTTCATTATTTTACTCCCTCGTTAGCAGCCAGCTAGATGAGACAGCACCATCTGATGAAGGGAGGTGGAGGAGAGGAGAGAGTGAGTGTGCTCTGTGTGTGGGAGGAGGAGAGGAGAGGAGAGAGTGAGTGTGTTCTGTGTGTGGGAGGAGAGGAGAGGAGAGGAGAGAGAGAGGAGAGAGTGAGTGTGTTCTCTGTGTGTGGGGAGGAGAGGAGAGGAGAGGAGAGAGTGAGTGTGCTCTGTGTGTGGGGGGGAGGAGGAGAGGAGAGGAGAGAGTGAGTGTGTTCTGTGTGGGAGGAGGAGAGGAGAGAGAGAGAGTGAGTGAGTGTGCTCTGTGTGGGAGGGAGGAGAGGAGAGGAGAGAGTGAATGTGTTCTGTGTGGGAGGAGGAGAGGAGAGGAGAGGAGAGAGTGAGTGTGCTCTGTGTGTGGGAGGAGGAGAGGAGAAGTGTGTGTTCTGTGTGGGAGGAGGAGAGGAGAGGAGAGGAGAGTGAGTGTGCTCTGTGTGTGGGAGGAGGAGAGGAGAGGAGAGTGTGCTCTGTGTGGGAAGGAGTGTGCTCTGTGTGGGAGGAGGAGAGGAGAGGAGAGAGTGAATGTGTTCTGTGTGGGAGGAGGAGAGGAGAGGAGGAGGAGAGAGGAGAGAGTGAATGTGTTCTGTGTGGGAGGAGGAGAGGAGGAGGAGGAGGAGAGTGAGTGTGCTCTGTGTGTGGGAGGAGGAGGAGAGGAGAGGAGAGAGAGTGAGTGTGTTCTGTGTGGGAGGAGAGAGAGTGTGCTCTGTCTGTGGGAGAGGAGAGAGAGGAGAGTGAGTGTGTTCTGTGTGGGAGGAGGAGAGGAGAGGAGAGTGAATGTATTCTGTGTGGGAGGAGGAGAGGAAAGACTGACAGGGATAGACAGACACTTAACAGGATACTTGCTCAAAACAAACAAAAGAAATGACCTAAAAAATGACCACATAATTGAATCTACACGTCTGTGACCCAGTCTGAACAAAAACTGTACATTGTGAGTTTCATAAAGCTGATATTTATGGTAGGACTGCTATTTGGAAACCGCTTGTAGCCCAGACCAACGCACAACAACGCATAACCTGGTGTAATGAGCACAAAACCTGCCCTTCTGAGCAGTGGCAGAGAGTAATATGGTCTGATGAGCCATCTTTAACTCTTTCTCCTACATCTGGACGAGTTTATGTTTGGAGAAAGACAAAGGAAGCCTTCTACCCACAATGCCTTGTTCCCAACTGTTAAACATGGTGGTGGATCTGTCATGGTATGGGCAGCCATCTTGTGGGAGTCATTGGGTCTGATTATTACTCTGCATGGTAGAATTATGGCCAAGGAATACTCAGCCATTTTAGGTGACCAGGTGCACCCTATGGTAAAAACATTGTTTCTTCAAGATGTTCCGATATTCCAAGATGATAACGCCCCCATACACACTGCTAAACAGATTCAAGAGTGGTTTCATGAACCCAAGATTAAGTCAAACCCCTTCCATCGCCTCCCCGATCCCCAGATCTAAACATCATTGAACTTTTATGGGAATCGTAGAGTGTGGAGTAGATTTCCACCGCCTTCATCTCTCAAAGAACTGAAAGCTTTCCTTCTTGAAGAATGGTCCCATATCCCACTAGAAACAGTTAAAAACCTGCATAACAGCATTCCAAAAAGGATTGGCACTGTTTTGAAGGCGAGGGGGTGGCTCAACTCCTTAT
>JAINUG010000763.1:52500-60000 GCA_029706075.1 Aldrovandia affinis
ACACACAGAGAGAGCCGAGGAGCTGAGTTGGCTTGTAGTTCCCACCTTGGGAAACATTGTGCAAAAAAAACACAAAGACCTTCCAAGTCAACATTCACCTTCATTTCGTTCTCAAAGTTCTAAAACGCTCGTTAATAAGCACGGCATGTGAAATGGTGACCTCCTCAATGTTAGAGTGGTCTTGAATATGTATGGCCACATAAAGTTTAGAGCTCCACAGAGTTATAACGAGGCGCACACGTTACACAATGCAGGATCCTTTGTCATTTGATACTTTATTTAGAGCTAAAGCTCCTTTTGCAGCCAACTAATTAATTGAAGAACAAACGTCCCCGAAGGCAGCAATTAATGATAAACTCGTTAGGCATGATGGCCCAGCGGGGGGGCGGAGCCCTAATCCCTCTGCCTCAGCTCCGACAGCTGCCCAGGGCACAAAGCAGAGAGCAGAGGAGAGGGGTCCAGTGTGTGTGTGTGTGTGAGTGTGTGTGTGTGTGTGTGTGTGTGTGTGTGTGAGTGTGTGTGTGTGTGTGTGTGTGTGTGTGTGTGTGTGTGTGTGTGTGTGTGTGTGTGTGTGTGTGTGTGTGTGTGTGTGTGTGTGTGTGTGTGTGAGTGTGTGTGTGTGTGTGTGTGTGTGTGTGTGTGTGTGTGTGTGTGTGTGAGTGTGAGTGTGTGTGTGTGAGAGTGTGTGTGTGTGTGTGTGTGTGTGAGAGTGTGTGTGTGTGAGTGTGTGTGTGTGTGTGCATGTTTGTGTGTTCATATATGTATGTGTATGCATGCGTGCGTGCGTGTACATGTGTGTGCGTGTGCGTGTATTTGTGAGAGAGAGAGAGAGAGAGAGAGAGAAGAGATAGTTTGTATGTGTATGTGCATGTGTTACCTGAGCCTCACACACCAAAAACTAAATGTAATAAAGGAGGAATAAAGTTGGTCTGAGCTGCTGGGAGAGTTTGTGTTGAGCGCTGTGGGTTTGGGTTCAGCGCTGTGTTTACGTCTCACAGTGTCTGTTCTTTTGGGAGTGAAGTTAAGGCGATTACTCAGCCACCTCTCCAACACTTCATCTGTTCCCCAGCTTTGGAGAGCGGAACACACCCACCTCCGCTCGGCTGCGAGCAGATGGAGGGCTGCAGCCCGCAGCGACAGACCCAACTCTATCATCATGTGTTTATGAACCAAAAAAAGCAGATTAAATCTCCCCATCGTCAGTGTGCAGGTGAGTGCTACCTGAGGATGCTGTCTGGATGCAGGCTCCGCTCCACACTGCTCTCCAGAGATGATCCCACTCACTGTGTGTGTGTGTGTGTGTGTGTGTGTGAGAGAGAAATACAGCGTGTGTGAGTGTGTGTGTGTGAGTGTGTGTGTGTGAGAGAGTGTGTGTGTGTGTGTGTGTGTGAGAGTGAGTCAGTGTGTGTAGTGTGTGTGTGTGTGTGAGAGAGAGAGTGTGTAGTCTGTGTGTGTGTGTGTGTGTGTGTGAGAGAGAGTGAGTCAGTCTGTGTAGTGTGTGTGTGTGTGTGTGTGTGTGTGAGAGAGTGTGTGTAGTCTGTGTGTGAGTGTGTGAGTGAGTGTGTGAGACAGTGTGTAGTCTGTGTGTGTGTATGTGAGAGAGAGAAAGAGATGAGTGAGTGTGTGTGTGTGTGTGTGTGAAAGTGTGTGTAGTGATATATGTGTGTGTGTGAGTGTGTGAGAGATATATATATAGAGTGTGTGTGTGCTGTGTGCTGTGCTTTAATTGGACCAAATCTCCAACCAATCAAGCGATGGCTTACTCAGCATATTGTAGAATATCTGGTCTAGTACGCACTCAGACACAAACCACACACACAATCACGCAGGCATATATCTGTCTCACACACACTCTGTATCTCTCTCTCTCTCTCTCTCTCTCTCTCTCTCTCTCACACACACACACACACGCTGTATTTCTCTCTCACATACACACACTCACACACACACTCATACATGCTGTATTTCTCTCTCTTACACACACACACACTCACTCGCTCTGAAGGAAAACACAAATGAATGTTGAAACATAAAATCTGAACTCAAGAAATATATAATATTCATCATTATACCACAAGTTCACAAATAGTATCTAAATAACCGATGCATATGTGATATCGCGTATATTTTTGAAACACTGGCTATTTTATAAGACAGATTCTATACCACACGAGCAGAGTCTCCCCACATGAAGGAGGAGGTCATTCTGTAATGTTTCTCCTGCTCTCTCGTGGGTGTGTCAGGGCTGCTGAGGTTACAGTTCAGAGGTCAAAGGTAACTAACCGTAATCACTGGTCATGTCACCAGCAGCGCTTAGCTGTCGCCGCCCAACGTTAAGTTGTCGCTGAGCAGGTATCTGGTGCGCTCGAACCCCAGGCCGGGCCTCGTGGGAAGGGACGGTCACTCTGCCGCGCGGAGAGGCGGGATCTTGTTGCTCAGTTTGTATGAGGTGCGGATCCAAACTTTCCCTGGCTGTCTGGAGGTGTCCTGTGCTTATCACGGGCTTCTGTTCCTGGCCCATTAACCTCACATTCCACGTACATTAGCATTAGTACATTGGCTGTACGCCGAATGAGAAAGCCCATTTCTGCCGCCACCGCGCTCAAATAGACATTAGGCTGCTTATCACATGGACTGCGTAAATATGAGAGAGTGATTTAAAAAAGGCCGTTTGTATATTTGCGTATTTGAGTTGTTTTTAATATCAGTCTCATACAGAGGCGGCCAGAGTTTGTTCCGCTGGCAGCGCGGCGTGAACAGCGTGCAGATGAGTTACGAGTCTGAAAGAGCGATGTGCTTTTCATGATGCAGCTCTTCTGACTTTGGCGTCTCTTCCTTTGAGAACTTCTCAGATGAATTTCTGTCCATCCCAGCGGACTCACACAGGTCGAGAGGGGAGGGGAAACGTGTCACAGGTGAGCGAGATCAGAGATCAGAGAGTGTGTGTGTGTGTGTGTGTGTGTGTGAGAGAGAGAGTGTGTGTGTGTGTGTGTGTGTGTGTGTGTGAGAGAGAGTGTGTGTGTGTGTGTGTGTGTGTGTGTGTGTGTGTGTGTGTGTGTGTGTGTGTGTGTGTGAGAGAGTGTGTGTGTGTGTGTGTGTGTGTGTGTGTGTGTGTGTGTGTGTGTGTGTGTGTGTGTGTGTGTGTGTGTGTGAGAGAGAGAGAGAGAGAGAGTGTGTGTGTGTGTGTGTGTGAGAGAGAGAAGTGTGTGTGTGTGTGTGTGTGTGAGAGAGAGAGAGTGTGTGTGTGTGTGTGTGTGTGTGTGTGTGTGAGAGAGAGAGAGAGTGTGTGTGTGTGTGTGTTTGGAGCGACTGGGAACCTCAGAACTCTCAATGGAAACCTTCATGCTTTTGAAGCCCGTTGGAGTCAAAGACTCTGTCAAGGACAAAAATAAATGCAGTCTTATAAATTTCACACCAAAACCTCTCTCTCCTTCATGCAGCTCACCTGTCAGGACAACACACTGGACAGACATGCCCCACCGTGGCTAAGGAATAGGGAACAGAGATAGAGAGGGCTGCTCCTCCTCTTTGAGGGGTGGAGGGGAGGAGCTCCTCCTCTTTGGAGAGGGCTGCTCCTCCTCTTGAGGGGTGGAGGGTGGAGGGAGCTCCTCCTCTTTGAGTGGCAGAGGGCTGCTCCTCCTCTTTTTGGGGTGGAGAGGCTGCTCCTCCTCTTTGGAGGAGTGGAGAGGGCTGCTCCTCCTCTTTGAGGGGTGGAGGGAGGAGTGGAGAGGGCTCCTCCTCCTCCTCTCTTTGGAGGAGGGTGGAGGGAGCTCCTCCTCTTTGAGGGGTAGAGAGGGCCGCTCCTCCTCTTTGAGGGGTGGAGGGAGGAGTGGAGAGGACTGCTCCTCCTCTTTGAGGGTGGAGGGAGGAGTGGAGAGGGCTGGGCAGGAGTGGAGGGCTGCTCCTCCTCTTTGAGGGGTGGAGGGAGGAGTGGAGAGGGCTGCTCCTCCTCTTTGAGGGGTGGAGGGGAGGAGTGGAGAGAGGGCTGCGCTGCTCCCTTTTGGCTGCTGTTAGGTGCTCCTATTCCCTCCCACAGCCTGGAGAGGACTACAGGGCCTTGGACAGCAGCGGCCTCACCTGCAGGCAGGCTCACCTGAGGCTAATGAGCAATCAACTCAGCTGTGAGCCATCGCCCTCGTTAGGCCGTTATAAAAGCACAGCCTGCCATGCCTGAGGGGAGAGATTTCTGGGAGATGGAGGAAATGGTGCTGTCTTTCTGTCCTGATCCTATCTTTCACTGTTCACTTTCACTGTCTTTCCTGTGCATGTCATTTGTTTTCTTCACTACCCCTGGGTAGGGGGAGCAAGAGTGCCCTTGGCCCAGCCCTTCACAGGGGTCACACAGGAGGTCACACAGGGGTCACACAGGGGTCACACAGGGGTCACACACCTGAGCGCTCACACAGGGATCACACGGGGTCACACAGGGGTCACACAGGGGTCACACGGGGGTCACACACCTGAGCGCTCACACAGGGGGTCACAGGGGTCACACAGGGGTCACACACCTGAGCGTCTCACAGGGTCACAGGGGGTCACACACCTGAGCGGGTCACACACCAGGGCTCACACAGGGGTCACACAGGGGTCACACGGGGGTCACACAGGTGTTCTGGAGCAGGAGAGGGGGGCCACAGCTCTGTCACAACTCCACTAGAAAACAAACTTTCTGCCTCGTTGATGAAAGAGAAGTTTTCATTTTCTGCTTGATCAGTTTCTCAGCATTTTAACTACTTTCTCACAAGGGGGGAAGGAGGGAGGGAGGGAGAGAGAGAGGAGGGAGGGGGAGAGGGAGGGAGAGAGAAGGAGGGAGGGAGGGAGGGAGAGGGAGGAAGGAAGGAGGGGGGGAGAGGGGGGAAGGAGAGGAACTTCTGCAGCCCACAGGGCGATGAGAGGGAAAGAGAGAGGAAGATCGTGAAATAGGGCTCACGAAAGTGAGCTGTCAGTGTGAGTGTGAGCCGGTAGGAAGAGAGGGCGGGGGAAGGATTAAAAAGAGGAGAAGAGGAGTTACCGCAGCGGGGGTCTTCGATGTTCACACAGGCTCCGCCCCCAACCAGCCCCACCCAATCTCCCACAGGCCCCGCCCCGTGAAGAACACACAGGAAGTGCTTTTATATGGACAGGAAGTGCTTTTATATGCCCAGGAAGTGCTGGTATAGTTTATCAGTCTCATTTCCTGTGTTGGAGATAAGAAAGCCTGGATCTCTCAGTTCAGTTTTTATATGAATTCTGCATTTTTAAAATTCAATTCTGTTGCCTTTATTTTGCTTTATTGAAGATGAATGAAATCCTACACTGCCCCCCCCCACCCCCACCCAATAGCAGAGTTTTAACAGAATTGTTGAAATGATTGTCATTTGTTTCACGATGAGGGAAAATGCAGTTTATGAAGTGTTTCCAGTGTACGGGGTGCGTTTGATACGCTTAGGCTGAGCTCATCGCCCGCCTCAGGTTTTCAGCGTGTGAATGATGGAGTATCAGTCAGCCGTAATCACGGAAGAAAAGCTCAAATCTCCGTGTTTCTGTGAATAAAAAGGTGACTCATACACCAGAGATTAACGGATCAAAAGCGCGGTGACCCGTGGTCACAAATCTGCAGAGATTATCACTGACACACAGAGGCACACAGAGAGCCTGTCTGGCCGCTGCCAGCTTCCCGTCTCCAATCAGGGAGGGGGGGGGACAGAAGCTCATGTGGGCGAGTGGGGGTCGGGGCGGAGGGGGGACTCACAGGGCACACTGTCCACTCTTTTTACATGTTAGGGATTTAGCAGATGTATTAAAACCGGGTTTACAGCGTTCATGCAGCCGGATATTTTACCAAAGCAATTCAGGAGAAGGGCCCCCCCACCTGCGAATCGAACCTGCAACCTCTGAGCCACAAGCCCAGTCTCCTAACCGTTATACTACAGTGACTATAGACTTGTGGTTTTGAGCAGCCTCCCGGGAGAGCGTGTCACAGCAGCTCAGCGAAGACGGCGGGAACCCTGCTGCCAACGGAAAAGAGAAATGTCGACGGCTCCCTGGAGAAGGTTCTGGAGAATCTTCCTGCTGCCTGGGATCTGTAAACATCCACAATACACCCCCGCCTTCTCCTTGAATGACTCTATTTGTGTCAACTCAACGCCATGTAAACCTTTCCGGAAAGTCAACTGCAGGTCGTAGCATAGCCACAAAGCATTCTGGGAAAGGTCAGAGGTCGGGGGAGGTTCTGTGACAGTCGGGGGGAGAGCAGGGGGAGAGCAGGAGGAGAGGGGGGGGAGGGGGGAGAGCAGGAGGCCGTATCGCCGATCTCGTTCCGGGAAGCGACGGCGTTGTCACGGCAGGGAGAAGCACATCGGTGGAGTGTAGCGGAGAGCGTGAGATTTCCCCCGCGGCTGCCTGCTGTGCCGGTAATGAGGCCGCGATGATCGCTGTGTCATCGGCCGTCCTCTCCTCTCCCACACGCCGCGCCGCGCCACTCTTTCTGCGCGGGGTCCGCGAGTAACCGAGCGATAGACGAGCGAGGCGGACCACGGCTCAAACTCGCCGCAGCGATTCTTAAGAGCCAGTTTAGAGCTTTGAGCTCATTTATATTCTTAGAGTAAACACTACGGCCAGCAGCACAGTGCCACCGGGAACTGCCCTGAAAGCTTGGGAGGGGATTCGTTCTGAAAGCTTGGGAGGGGATTCGTTCTGAAAGCTTGTTTTATTTTATTTATTTAACCTTTATTTAACCAGGCAAGCCATTAAGAACAAGTTCTTATTTACAATGGCGGCCTGGGTACATACCTGGGTACATACACCATTCACTCACAGACTCACACCTATAGGGCAATTTAGACTCTCCAATTAGCCTATTAGCATGTCTTTGGACTGTGGGAGGAAACCGGAGTACCCGGAGGAAACCCACGCGGACAGGGGAGAACATGCAAACTCCACACAGAAAGGCCCCGGCCTGGATTCGAACCTGAGACCTTCTTGCTGTGAGGCGACAGTGCTATCCACTGCACCACCGTGCCGAGGGGATTCGTTCTGAAAAGCTGAGGGGATTCGAGGTCTGGGAAAGTCTGTGAGGGATTGGGAGGATTGGTCTCCAGGTCTGAGGTCTGTCTGAGGGGATTGGTCTCAGGTCTGTGAGGGGATTGGTCTCAGGTCTGTGATTGGTCTCAGGTCTTGGTCTCCAGGTCTGTGAGGGGATTGGTCTCCAGGTCTGTGAGGGGATTGGTCTCCAGGTCTGTGAGGGGATTCGTCTCGAGGTCTGTGAACCTTTTAATAAACTGTGCGACAGGTCAGCACAGAACCCAGAAGCTCTTCAGTCACCGCTGAGGTTCTTTAATTCCCAGCGTCCCAGCGCTTCAGTCACCGCTGAGGTTCTTTAATTCCCAGCGTGGGATGATGGAGCAGCGCTTCAGTCACCGCTGAGGTTCTTTAATTCCAGCAGCGTGGGCGCGATGGAGCAGCGCTTCAGTCACCGCTGAGGTTCTTTAATTCCCAGCGTGGGCGCTTCAGTCACCGCTG
>JAINUG010000764.1:0-61247 GCA_029706075.1 Aldrovandia affinis
GTGCACCGAGGGCTTGTTCGCGGGCCAACTGAAAATTTGTTTCGAAAGTGTGTTCCTGGGCCGATTTGTTCGTGAGTAGGGGCGTTCGCGGGCCGAGGTTCCATTATTTATACCATATAATGAAAAAACTAAAGAAGAACTGTGGATTCACATAGAAAATCAGATGACCCAACCGCGAAACTTATTTAATTGCTTATTTTCAAAACATAAATTAAAGAATAAAAACGTTGTAACAAACAGTATGCTACAAGCTTGGGTTAAAATGAAAAAGGTGTTGCAAGAACCCATAACAATTCCAAAACTACAAAATTATGGAATTAGTTAACTATTCAACATAAACCAAAAAGCATGGGAAAAATGGAGGACAAATAAAATAAAACAACATAGCTGATATATTAAAAGAAAATAAATTAATGACCTTCCCGAAATCAAAGAGGCTTACTATTTAACTGACGCTGAAACATGGAAATATCTACAACTTAAAAGTTGGATACTTAAAGATTACGACTTGGAATATCCAAGCAACAGCAGTGAAATAGAACCAGTGCTTTTTGACTCTGATGGAAGAAAACTCATAGGGAAAACTTATATGATATTGGTCAAATCAAATCGGCAAATCAGCGACAATATACTGACTAAAATATACAGTAAATGGAATCAAGACTTAAAAGTTAAGTACGGATGAAAAATGGAAAAACTGTTTAAATATCACTCATGAGATTACAATAAATTAAAATGTAAGATTAATCCAATATAAATTCATGATGAGAATGTATTACACACGAGATCGGATTTAAAAAATGTATTGAAGGTATCAGATATCTGTGTGAAGTGTAATAAAAAGAGCGATTCACTTATACACTCCTTTTGGGAATGCGAAGTAGTCCAACAACTTTGGAGGCAGGTTGAGAAATGGCTATCTGAAACACTTAACGTTTCCATTACTTTTACGCCTAACATATGTATATTCCAAAATACAGAGAGCTTAAGATATCCAAATGGCTGGGTCATACTATTGTCATCATTGATTATAAAGAAACTAATCTTAAAGAAATGGAAAGACCCAACATCGCCAACGATGGAACAGTGGAGGATCTCAATGGCATTTTACTTAAATATGGAAAAATCGCTAGCAGAGGACAAAAATAAATGTAATCAATTTGATAGTATGTGGAATAAAATAATCAACAAACTATAGAGTGTATACGGACAGATGCAGGCGTGCTGGCTGTGGGAGTGACTTACGAGTGTTGGCTGACTGGGAGTTTGAGTGTATTTGACTACGTCCTTAAATGTTCCATGTGTGTCTTTTTTATTTTTTATTTTATGTTATTTTTATTTATTTATTTTATTTTATTTTTTACTTTGGTGATGTGCGCAGTTTACAAGTATGATGGAATATATTGTATGTTTTGTGTTAAATGTGAAAAGAAAAATCAATTATTAAAATGATTAAAAAACCAAAAACGGTTCATTCATGATGCCATGTACCAAGTCAGAAACTGTGTTGATTAAGGATGCCATGTAATGACGGATATTGCTACTGTGATAAAGAACGTAAATAATAAAATAACTGAAGAAGCGTTGCGCATTTGAAATGAAACGGATGGAAGCAGCCTATTGTTACTGAAGAAAGACGTTCATGCCGCTACATTAAATATGGCAAAAATCCGTAAATTCCGCAACTATTATTAACTATACAACAGTATTCCGAAATATCGGGGTATAAAATAAATATTGAAAGAACAGAAATTTTAACAACTACTAGAATGCAAAACATAGGCTACCAGTCGAGTTTTAAAAATGTAAGTGGAAAACTAAAGGCATTAAATATTTAGGAGGCGTTATTAGCCCAGAAAAATCACAACTGTTTAAAGACAATTATTTAGGCTACCTCTAATTACAAATATTTTTTTAAGTAAATGCTTTGCATTAGCAAGACTTTTGAATTAAAACGGAACTTAGTATTATAAACACTGTGTTTAAAGCAACATATTCGTGTTTATAGTGTAGTTTTATAGTGCATTTTATTTTATTTTTACGAGATTGGGTGCAACGAAATGTCTGACGAAGATTTACAAGAGAGTGCAGTTACTGAAGAGTGAATATCTCAACGTGTTTAACGATTTATTCAGTGAATTCAGACTGCAATCACAGCGTGCTTTCTCTACTGCCTGGAGAGCATGACGCATGTCACGTGTTATAGAGGGTGTACCACAGACTACAATGCGCATGCGTCAGCTCGGTCAGCTGTTTGGGTAGCTCTGTGTATTTATTACGTGTTCATTTTACCTTGGTTATTTTTATTAGAATAATGGAGAATCGGAGCGTCTGGACATTTCTTTGTTTTTTATGGTCTCTTTTTTGGTTCTAGCGAGAGTGGAGAAGAGAGGCGAGCGCATTCTAAAGAGGCTTACTGGAGCAGAGGCTGGCGTGGAGCTGGGAGCTGGGATCTGCCGTGTTTCGGCCATATTGTCCCTGTTGCGATCAGGTTGGAGATACTAATACAGTGAGAGCCGACAGAGACACTCTACCGCTGTGGTAAGAGAGGAGGTGGGCTTGCCTTGCTGGTAAATGATAAATGGTGTCATGGAAACAACATCCATGTGAAATAGGTTATTTGTAGCAAACACATTTAACTGCTAGCAGTTAGCCTGAAACAGAAGCAAGTTGGAAATGGAAACTGCCATCGCTGCGTCCAGTGCCAGGATGAAGTGACGAATTTGAAGCCTCAGACTTACATCAAGATGGAATGGAAGAATACTTCAAGACAGAACACGATATGAAGATCTACTGAATCATGTAAACCAGTGTTTTTCCTATTATCGCTGAACTAAAGTGCATGTAAACTAGGGATGTCAACGGTTAGTCACAAAATACAAAATATCCGAATATGCTTAACGGCTTATTGGTTAATTTGCATATTTTTCACAATAATAAATAGGCCTACATGGTCCGCGTTTTGTTGACAGTGTTATTTGGTTAAATAATGGGGAGATGTCATTATTTTAACACACTCGGGGATGCGCAATAACGTAGTAGAGTAGGTTGACTCGCAGCTGGTTGTCCTGCATTTCCGGTGGATAGAACGCTACTAGCTGATGAGCGCGAGCGAGAGTGCTGCTTGGCTAAAAAGCGAACGTTACCCACAGGACAATGAAACGCACGAAGAGGAGCTCGGTTTGCGATCATTTCAGAAAGAAGGACGATGACAAAGTTGAGTGTACATTTTCGCGCAGATTACGGCACAATTTAGGCTATTATTATTATTATTATTATTATTACTTGTCATTAAATAACTTTTTATTTGTCATGTTGAATGTTGCATTTTGAAAGGAGCCTAAATAAATACCATTCTGATAAACGTTAATTCTGTGTACACGTGCATTTTTCATTTCGGTTTGGGTATGTGGGTCATAACTATACATTTCAGCCTTACTAACCGTTAATTCTGTGTACACGTGCATTTTTCATTTCGGTTTGGGTATGTGGGTCATAACTATACATTTCAGCCTTAGCCTACTAACCGTTAATTAACCGGATAATGATGTATAAAGCCTATACAAATAAGCGAGTTGTGAAAATAGACGACCTCCTGCCAAGAGCTTCCAAACTTAATTAGAATCACAAGTCGCTCTGGATTTAATTACATTAGAAAAATGAAAATATACTTACTAGTAGTGGAGTCGTTGCAATGCACGTGCGCAGCGCCGGTCTAGATGTACCTGTGTCCGCGTGTGAGCGCGTGAGATTCTGCTTTTCCTTTTTAATGGCAGATTCAAAATGGATGCTCCGGCACACAACATAGTGTATTCGCCAATTTGAGAAATACACGTTTAATTTAGTGAAAGCATAAAGTATAAAGATAGTATAAATTAACAGCAGAGATAGAAAAAGCTTTATAAGAAGTACAAAAGTTCTTAATCATTACAGAAACATTTGTCTGAAAGCTATGTTCTATAATTCAAGCCTTGGATGTACCATAGACAACGTTAGCAGACGTTACAGGCAAGCAAGTAGCCTACACAACAAGCATCCAGTGCGCTCCTCTCTCTCCTCTCTCAGAGTGAAAGTTGGTTAGTCTGTGTGTTTAAAGCCCAACCGTCATCCATTCTATTATATGCCCAAACGCCCAGACGATTGTAGCGCACCAAATGAGCTACACACCATAACCTGTGTTATGTAGCCATATGTTATGTTACGCGTTAGAGAGCCATGTAACCTGTGCAACGCCTTGGCAGAACGTATCTGACAAAAATGGAAAGCATCTCTAGAGGTGTCCATCCTGCATCTTCATTAGCACTTACTTCAGACTTTGTTAAATCCATAAACCAACTCAATTTTAATTTTATATGGAAGAATCGAACCCATTATATTAAAAGAAGCTATCACAGTTAAAGACCTCTCTGGAGGTGGACTAAAGGCTATAGACTTTGAATGTATGAATGGGACCTTGAAAGTGAACTGGCTGAAACAATGTATTAAATCCCCTGGTAGTATCTGGCACATATTCCCCCAAAATATATTTAACAAGGTGGGTGGCATAGAATTTATTTTAAAATGTGACTACAATGTCACTAAATTGCCTCTTAAGCTTTCTAAGTATCATCAACAGGTTTTACTTTTCTGGAAATTACTTTACAATCATAACTTTACACCCCATAATACTCCATTATGGAACAACCAATATATACTTAAAAAAGGAAAATCGCTGTTTTATAGGAACTGGTTGGATAAAAAGATGTGGTGCATAATGGACCTATTAGATACAAATGGAGATGTATTACCCTACCATGATTTCTGTTATAAATATGAGTTTGATTTCAACCTAAAATAATTTAATTCTCTCATCAAAGCTATACCCAACACATTCCTCAACTTCAAATGTTATCATAATGAAATTAAACTCTATGTTAAGTCCATGAAAATGATGAAATCCAAATATGCTAAGAATTTATACTTATAATTAGGTAATATTCTGAACAGTGTAATGTCTTCAAAATACTTGTGTAGACAAATTTCAAACTTTTACGATGGGTATATCTGATTTATTCTGTACATTGTAATTTATATTTTTGTTAGTTATTTTTATTATCTTCCTCCATATAATCTCTCAAGTACTCATGTATTATGTATTATTTAATGATTAATTTCTTTTTCTTTTTTTTAACCTTATCCTTCTCTGTATGTGTGTTTAAAACGATGTAGCCTACTCTTGGATTGTAAATGTTGTAATGATATAATGATATAATTATAATGGATCAACATAAATATTCAATTAGGCTATTTAAATAATATTTGATAAGCTACATCCCAGGCTTGAACAGAGCTTTAAGACCAATATTTTTGAAATGATTAAGAACTTTTGTACTTTTTACAGTTTTTCATAATTATATATGGTTGCTCCCAATATGTAATTTACAGTTTCAGGTGTTTTGTTTTATTATTTGCTATTTTGCTGTATTGAGGGGATGTACTTTCCCTAATGTGTCCGAATACATGGTAGACGTCTTGTCTACTGCCTGCATTTCACCAATCAGTCGACCCTTGATGGTTTCAACTTCTCCTTTGTCACAGAACACAATATTTTTAAACCTCATATCTAAGAAGGTACTTGCAGCAAGACAGTCATTGTCTTCAAATGTGCAGCCAGTGTGCTGCCTTTAGGATTGGGTTGTAACGGAATACAGGTAACGGCGTTACGTAATCAGAATACAAAAATCAAGTAACTGTATTCAGCTCGCGTTACATTTGAAAAACAAGTAATCTGAATACAGTTACTTTAATAAACCTGAAGTGAATATATTTTGGAATACTTATTGGAATTCTTGGTGGAAAGTTTTCCTTACAAACATTAATGCGCTGATATTCATTACTAAAGCTACAGCATGAAATGCTCACGCCTACATGATTATCATCACACAGCTCACGAAAACTACAGCCGCTGCACAGAACCAAAAAAAATGCGTTAAAAAAAAGCGCGCGCCCACACTCAGACAAACATTGACAGGACAAGATGTAAGAAAGGTCAGCTTTCAGTTCGTGGCGTTATCGACACCATTTCCAGTTTAAACAAGACCAAGAAGACCATGGGGAAAATATGTCGGTCCGGTGTACCTTGTGTCTTCCAGGAATAAAGATACTGTCGGCATCAAAGGACTCGACTTCGAATCTTAAAAAGCACTTGGAGTAAGTCAACGTTAGCTAACCTTCAGCTTACTGAACAGAGTTCTGCAGTCATTTGCGGTTACCCGACCTTAGCCTACGGTTTGAGGCATCGCAATAACTGCTCTGCTAATTTTATACTGCTTTCTTTATTGTTGAAACGATGACATTTCAAAACGGGATAAAATCGAAGTGAATAGGCTGCTGTTGAATGCATAATATACTGGAAAGTTGAACATGACATCCTTTTTCAAAGTGTAATGCATAATAACTATTTAAATGTATTACTGCTAAAATAAAAAAGTGAACATGGCGTGTGCAAAAGTTTGAGCACCCTTTTAGTACTAAGTAGCACCACCTTTGGCTATATAACAGCTTCCAAATGTCTCCTGTACCCCAAAACATACCCATCTGTGATGGGGAAAAGTAAGTATTCCAAAAGTATTCTAAAAGTAATCTGAATACGTTACTTTTTGAGACATGTAACTGTATTCGTATGTGATTACTTTCAGAGCCGTGTAATCAGTATTCAGGCACTAATTACATTTACAAAGTAACCCTCCCAACCCTGGCTGCCTTGTCGCTCAGCAGATGCTTAATTAATTGTGACAATAAAATAATAACAAAAGTTATAAATAACAGAATTGCAAAGGTTCTACCAGAGATAATTCACCCAGACCAAGCTGGATTCATTCAAAATAGAAACCTGCATACCAATACAAGAACATGTTTAGCAACCATCCAATATGCAAAGAAATGTGGTATCGATCTAGCACTCAAGTCGGTAGACGCCGAAAAGGCATTCGACTGGGTCAAGTCGCCATATTTATTTAAAAGTTTACAAGAATGTATTAATGTTATAAAAATACTTTATAAAAGCCCAACTGCTCAAATTCTCTCAAATGGCGTGTTATCTAAACCATTTTACCTAACAAGAGGAACTAGACAAGGTTGCCCACTATCACCTTCTTTGTTTGCAGTTGCAATAGAACTGGCTCAAAAGATAAGGCCAAATAAAGAAATATCAGGCATGATGATCGGAAATTACCATCGTAAACTGAGCCTATTTGCAGACGATCTCATGTGTTATATTACCGACATTAAAACATCAATTCCGCAACTAATATTAACTATACAACAGTACAGTGGCACCTCGGCCCACGAACTTAATTCGTTCGTTGACTTCCCATTGAAATTAATGTAAATCCAATTAATCCGTTCTCCAGCCCCAGAAACACCTTTTAAAAACTTTTTTATGGGTTTATGTGTGGCAAAATATAGAAAGGAATTAAAGATAACCTTAATTATAGAAAAATACATTAATACTAAAATAAAACATAATAATTGTACACTTTACCTTTGTGGTTGATAGTTTCTGAATTTCAAATTTAATGGAAATAGCACAAAAGAACGTGCATCAAAGCAGAACACAACGACGAACGATGTAAACAACGCTGAGTACGAAGCACTCAGAAAAATGGAAAACCTGTTTAAATATCACTCATGAGATTACAATAAATTAAAATGTAAGATTAATCCAATATAAATTCATGATGAGAATGTATTACACACGAGATCGGATTTAAAAAATTGATTCAAGGTATCAGATATCTGTGTGAAGTGTAATAAAAAGAGCGATTCACTTATACACTCCTTTTGGGAATGCGAAGTAGTCCAACAACTTTGGAGGCAGGTTGAGAAATGGCTATCTGAAACACTTAACGTTTCCATTACTTTTACACCTAACATATGTATATTCCAAAATACAGAGAGCATAAGATATCCAAATGGCTGGGTCATGCTATTGTCATCATTGATTATAAAGAAACGAATCTTAAAGAAATGGAAAGACCCAACGATGGAATAGTGGAGGCACTTTACTTAAATATGGAAAAATCGCTAGCAGAGGACAAAAATAAATTTAATAAATTTGATAGTATGTGGAATAAAATAATCAACAAACTATAGAGTGTATACGGACAGATGCAGGCGTGCAGGGTGTGGGAGTGACTTACGAGTGTTGGCTGACTGCAGGGCTGGACTGGGAGAAAAAATCGGCCCTGCCATTTCGCGCTCAGACCGGAGGCGGGGGGGGTGCGAGCGGGGGTGCGAGCGCCGCATTTTCTGTCGACCGGGGGGGGTGCTGCGCGAAAAGAAGCTGAGACCAGTTCGTTTAAATTTATTGCGCCCTCGGAACACCCGGTCCGTGGTATAATATATAAAATGATTCTACCGGCCCTACCGAGGCCCTACCGGCCCAAAACTAGACCGGCCACCGGGCATTTGCCCGGTAGACTATATAGCCAGTCCAGCCCTGGCTGACTGGGAGTTTGAGTGTATTTGACTACGTCCTTAAATGTTCCATGTGTGTCTTTATTTTTTTATTTTTTTATGTTATTATTATTATTTTATTTTTTACTTTGGTGATGTGCGCAGTTTACAAGTATGATGGAATATATTGTATGTTTTGTGTTAAATGTAAAAAGAAAAAGAAATTATTACAATTATTAAAAAAACAAAAAACTGTTCATTCAGGATGCCATGTACCAAGTCAAAAACGATGTTCATTAAGGATGCCATGTAATGACGGATATTGCTACTGTGATAAAGAACGTAAATAACAAAATAACTGAAGAAGCGTTGCGCATTTGAAATGAAACGGATGAAACGGATGGAAGTAGCCTATTGTTACTGAAGAAAGAAGTTCATGCCGCTACATTAAATATGTCAAACTGGTGCTATCGGCTCCCATTCAAATTAATGGGAGCAAGTTAGCGTCCTTCCTTACAAAGGAAAAGCCGCTTGTTGTAAAGCCGCTTACAATAACTCGGAAAGACGCTAACTTGCTCCCCATTAATTTGAATGGGAGCCAAGACGCTAAGTTACTCCCCATTCATCGATAGCACCGGTTCACCGAATATAACTTAGCTGTACAGCTGAACAGACAATGCATATTATTATCTTCGTAGTTAGCTGGCTATATAATTATATATTATAATTCATATATTATGTTCGTAGCAAGGCAGCTAACTTAGCTGTACAGCTTATTCGTAGCTAAATGACATCACCCGGACACATTCTTCCGGGTTTTGTCACTCAGGAATGCGAGCTCGTCATGTTGGCATAGTAACTACAGTCCAAAATTCCAATGACGTCATCCGGACACATTCTTTGCAGGCGGACACATTTCGGCATGACAGCGCCTATACTCTGTTGTAAAGAAAATTAAATGTGGCACACCCAGTTTTTCTGATGCACACCCACCGTCTTTTTTCTGGCTACGCTACTGCAGCTGAGAGCCAAGAAGAAACAGTTGGAAATGGAAACTGCCATCGCTGCGTCCAGTGCCAGGATAAAGTGACGAATTTGAAGCCTCAGACTTACATCAAGATGGAATGGGAGAATACTTCAAGACAGAACACGATATGAAGATCTACTGAATCATGTAAACCAGTGTTTTTCCTATTATCGCATAACTAAAGTGCATGTAAACTAGGGATGTCAACGGTTAGCCGGTTAGCCACAAAATAAAAAATATCCGAATATGCTTAACGGCTTATTGGTTAATTTGCATAATGTTTCACAATAATAAATACATGTTCCGCATTTTGTTGACGTGTCACACACAACTAATTTTGCAATCGCACAATAATCTTTTCGCAAAATCCTGAGTCCGTCGGCTTTAACAGTCCTGACTGTAATATGAGATGGTTAAACTCAAAGACAGGATTTTAGGCTCCACGCTCCACGCTCCAGTCTGGAAATCGTCGGCGACCATACGGGGACGTGCAGTGCAAAGGCCGATCTATTGGTGTGCCTGCATGGGTGTGCCAGATTGACAGCTGGCCCACCCATCCAGATTCCTGAAAATAAATATATTTTTATAGGCCTAATACTTTTTAAAATTGTTTTGTATTGGGATTATGACATAATCGAATCATTTAAGGCCAAGCCACGCCGGTTTGCCCTTTAAACTTGCACATAGGCTGTCCCAATAATGTTTCATGTTAATATAATTTGGGGAATGCGGTGTGGATTATATAGTCTTGTTTTGTTCAATGTTATCTATTCTATTGTAGGACTATTTTGTTTTATTTGATAAGCCTACTTAGCCTAGGCCTATGTAAAATGAGTTCATAATTTTGGACGTTTAAAATGTAAATAAATAAAAACTTTCTTGTGCGTTTGTTGATTCCCTCGTTACGTGAATAGCGTGATTATCCTGCTGTGTAGCCCTATTTAGACGCGTCTTTTTCAGATTCTGTCATCTGTAGGCCTACGTGACTGTTCGAGACCCTATTAATTCTGAAATATATTTTCCCAGTCTCCTAGAGTTCATTTCGCGGTTTAATAGATAATTTAGGTGTATGACTCTGCATTTGTTTTTGACTCCGAGTGCTTTGGTGCCGTAGCCTATTATTCTGATCTCCTGTTAATGGTACGGTTGGTGTCGTATTATTATGATGATCTGTTAATGACCATTATTGTTTACACCTCTGAGCTTGCCGATTCCAGTCTTGATTTGATCGGATCTCTCGGTTTTTTTAACCGGTTTCTGAGTGTACCTTATTTCTGCACTCGTTTAACTGTACTTTGCTCTATGTCTTGAACAATTTAGAAAAAACATTTAAGATGTCCTGGTCTGCAACTGAGTCCTGAATCTGTGTCCTGGCCTGACAAACGCACTTTTTATGTTTTGGCTATGCTGTAGGCAAGCCTATATGGAGAGTACTGAATGGTTATATTTATGTGGAGGTGCACATCAGTCTAGCGGCGCCTATACTCACTCTGTTGTAGAGAAAATTTTATGTGGCACACCCAGTTTTTCTGATGCACACCCACTATCTTTTTTCTGGTTCCAGTTTTCTGATTATTGTGTGCATGTAAACGATTGATCATATATGTATTAATGTACATCTTGTAAGTCGCTCTGAATTAGTGTCTGCTAAATGCTTAAAATGTAAATGTGTAAGAAAAGTACAGTAGTTGTGATATCTTTTCTTTATTTCAGCATGCATGAGCTAGGTCGTGGCATAAAGCCTATACAAATAAGCGAGTTGTGAACATGGACAACTCCTGCCAAGAGCTTTCAAACTTCATTAGAATCACAAGATTTAATTACATTAGAAAAATGAAAATATACTTACTAGTAATAGAGTCGTTGCAATGGCCGTGCGCAGCGGCGGTCTAGATGTAAATGTCCCTGTGCCACTGACAAGCTTCCTGCGATACGGAGTAGGTCGATGACGTAGATTACCCACAAGCTCAGAGTTGTCATTCTGAATGTCTTCTTTATTTCAACTACCAAATCTACAGAATCTGCCAGAAGCGTGGTTCTCTGTGGCTCAGTTGGTAGAGCACAGCGTTGGCAACGCTTAGGTTGTGGGTTCAATCCCCACTGGGGCCACATATACTGAAAATGTATGCATTCACTACTGTAAGTTGCTTTGGATAAAATCGTCTGCTAAATGGCGTATATATATACAGTATATATATATATAAGGGTCAAATGAGCCAAGCTGCAGAAGCAGTAGCAGCATCTCCAGCTTGTTCAAACTGAGTGGTCATTCTACCAGTCCATGGTGGATGCAATCACATCTTTGACAAGATCAGGAAGTTTTGTGACTAGATGTAAAGATCATTACGTGCCCTGCACCAACAAACAAGTCAAAAACGGAATAAACAGGCTTTCAATGTACAGATTTAGTGAATGCGTGTATAGTGTGTACTTGTTTGTAGTGCTTCCTTATTGTAATACTTTCACCACCTGGAGTCAAAATCTTTTCATCTTAAAATCTGTCTTTTTAGATTACCTCACTGTTTTAAGCATATAGCCACAGACTATCACATGTACTATAGACTGTGTACCACAGACTACAATGCACTTTTTTTCGCCTATGTGGTGAATCAGTTCATTGATGAATTTAATGACTTTTGCAGTAAAAGTAAAAATTACGACCATCCATTTCATGAAGGGACATATTATAGTTATAAAAAAACAAGGTTGTGTTTTGTTCTACCGACTGGGTAGGGGTATCTCAAAAACGAAGGCCCTTTTTGAGGGTTTGTTCCTGCACTATTACTGGAGCAGAGGCTGGCGTGGAGCTGGGAACTGCAGTGCCATGCAGGACACAGGCCGCAGACCGCAGAAACGGACTCTACGATTGAATCCCATGATATCCACAATAAATATGGGTAATGTAAGAAGTATTGTTAACAAGATGGACAAACTGTGCAGTATTTGATCCTTTACGGAGACGTGGATGAAAGGGATCATGCCGGACTCATGCTGGTGGATGGCTTTGTTACAGTGAGAGCCGACAGAGACACTCTACCGCTGTGGTAAGAGAGGAGGTGGGCTTGCCTTGCTGGTAAATGATAAATGGTGTCATGGAAACAACATCCATGTGAAATAGGTTATTTGTAGCAAACACATTTAACTGCTAGCAGTTAGCCTGAAACAGAAGCAAGTTTTGGAATTGGAAGAGGCACAGCTGAGCAGTGGCGTAGCCACGGGTGTGCCAGTGTGTGCCAGTGCCACCCAAACAGGCAACTAATTTTGCAATCGCACAATAATCTTTTCGCAAAATCCTGAGTCCGTCGGTTTTAACAGTCCTGACTGTAATATGAGATGGTTAAACTCAAAAACGGGATTTTAGGCTCCACGCTCCACGCTCCAGTCTGGAAATCATCGGTGAATATACGGGGGATGTGCAGTGCAAAGGCCGATCTATTGGTGTGCCTGCATGGGTCTGCCAGATTGACAGCTGGCCCACCCATCCAGATTCCTGAAAATAAATATATTTTTATAGGCCTAATACTTTTTAAAATTGTTTTGTATTGGGATTATGACATAATCTAATCATTTAAGGCCAAGCCACGCCGGTTTGCCCTTTAAACTTGCACATAGGCTGTCCCAATAATGTTTCATGTTAATATAATTTGGGGAATGCGGTGTGGATTATATAGTCTTGTCTTGTTCAATGTTATCTATTCTATTGTAGGACTATTTTGTTTTATTTGATAAGCCTACTTAGCCTAGGCCTATGTAAAATGAGTTCATAATTTTTGACGTTTAAAATGTAAATAAAAAAAAACTTTCTTGTGCGTTTGTTGATTACCTCGGTACGTGAATAGCGTGATTATCCTGCTGTGTATGCCTATTTAAACGCGTCTTTTTCAGTTTCTGTCATCCGTAGGCCTACGTGACTGTTCGAGACCCTATTAATTCTGAAATATATTTTCCCAGTCTCCCAGAGTTCATTTAGCTGTTTAATAGATAATTTCGGTGTATGACTCTGCATTTGTTTTTGACTCCGAGTGCTTTGGTGCCGTAGCCTATTATTCTGATCTCCTGTTAATGGTACGGTTGGTGCCGTATAATTCTGATGATCTGTTAATGACCATTATTGTTTACACCTCTGAGCTTGCCGATTCCAGTCTTGATTTGATCGGATCTCTCGGTTTTTTTTAACCGGTTTCTGAGTGTATCTTATTTCTGCACTCGTTTAACTGTACTTTGCTGTACGTCTTGAACAATAAAAAAAAAAAAACATTTAAGATGTCCTGGTCTGCAACTGAGTCCTGAATCTGTGTCCGAGCCTGACAAAAGCACTTTTAATGTTTTGCCTATGTTGTAGGCAAGCCTATATGGAGAGCACTGAATGGTTATATTTATGTGGAGGTGCACATCAGTCTAACGGCGCCTATACTCTGTTGTAGAGAAAATTATATGTGGCACACCCAGTTTTTCTGATGCACACCCACCATCTTTTTTCTGGTTCCAGTTTTCTGATTATTGTGTGCATGTAAACGATTGATCATACCATGTATTAATGTACATCTTGTAAGTCGCTCTGAATTAGAGTGTCTGCTAAATGCTTAAAATGTAAATGATATGAGAAAAGTACAGTAGTTGTGATATCTTTTCTTTATTTCAGCATGCATGAGCTGGATCGTGGCATAAAGCATATACAAATAAGCGAGTTGTGAACATGGACAACTCCTGCCAAGAGCTTTCAAACTTCATTAGAAACACAAGATTTAATTACATTAGAAAAATGAAAATATACTTACTAGTAATAGAGTCGTTGCAATGGCCGTGCGCAGCGACGGTCGAAATGTAAATGTCCCTGTGCCACTGACAAGCTTCCTGCGATACGGAGTAGGTCGATGATGTAGATTACCCACAAGCTCGGTGTTGTCATTATCAATGTCTTCTTTGTTTCAATTACCAAATCTACAGAATCTGCCAGAAGCGTGGTTCTCTGTGGCTCAGTTGGCAGAGCACAGCGTTGGCAACGCTTAGGTTGTGGGTTCAATCCCCACTGGGGCCACATATACTGAAAATGTATGCATTCACTACTGTAAGTCGCTTTGGATAAAAGCGTCTGCTAAATGGCGTATATATATACAGTATATATATATATAAGGGTCAAATGAGCCAAGCTGCAGAAGCAGTAGCAGCATCTCCAGCTTGTTCAAACTGAGTGGTCATTCTACCAGTCCATGGTGGATGCAATCACATCTTTGACAAGATCAGGAAGTTTTGTGACTAGATGTAAAGATCATTACGTGCCCTGCACCAACAAACAAGTCAAAAACGGAATAAACAGGCTTTCAATGTACAGATTTAGTGAAAGTGTGTATAGTGTGTTACTTGTTTGTAGTGCTTCCTTATTGTAATACTTTCACCGCCTGGAGTCAAAATCTTTTCATCTTAAAATCTGTCTTTTTAGATTACCTCACTGTTTTAAGCATATAGCCACAGACTATCACATGTACTATAGACTGTGTACCACAGACTACAATGCACTTTTTTCGCCTATGTGGTGAATCAGTTCATTGATGAATTTAATGACTTTTGCAGTAAAAGTAAGAAGTACGACCATCCATTTCATGAAGGGACATATTATAGTTATAAAAAAACAAGGTTGTGTTTTGTTCTACCCCGGGTAGGGGTATCTCAAAAACGAAGGCCCTTTTTGAGGGCTTGTTCCTGCACTATTACTGGAGCAGAGGCTGGCGTGGAGCTGGGAACTGCAGTGCCATGCAGGACACAGGCCGCAGACCGCAGAAACGGACTCTACGATTGAATCCCATGATATCCACAATAAATATGGGTAATGTAAGAAGTATTGTTAACAAGATGGACGAACTGTGCAGTATCTGATCCTGTACGGAGACGTGGATGAAAGGGATCATGCCGGACTCACGCTGGTGGATGGCTTTGTTACAGTGAGAGCCGACAGAGACACTGCCGCTGTGGTAAGAGAGGAGGTGGGCTTGCTTTGCTGGTAAATGATAAATGGTGTCATGGAAACAACATCCATGTGAAATAGGGAAGCCGACATGCTGTCCGCCCCAGGGAGGGGAGGGGGGAAGGAAGCCGACATGGCGAGTGCCGTCTCAGAAGAAACAGCGAACTCACATTATTAGGGGGGGAATTAAATCCACAACAGTTAGCCGGTTAGCCACAAAATAAAAAATAACCGGATAATTATGTCGGCTAACCGGTTGCAAAACTATCCGGTATTCCCATCCCTAATATAAACGCGTCAATTCGATTATTGCCATTACCTGATTATTTCCAGTTATCGGATTATTGTGTGCATGTAAACGATTGATCATACCATGTATTAATGCACATTCTTGTAAATCGCTCTGGATTAGAGCGTCTGCTAAATGCTTAAAATGTAAATGATGTAAGAAAAGTACAGTAGCCTAGTTGTGATATATTTTCTTTATTTCAGCATGCATGAGCTGGATCGTGGCATAAAGCCTATATAAATAAGCGAGTTGTGAACATGGACAACTCCTGCCAAGAGCTTTCACACTTCATTAGAATCACAAGTCACTCTGGATTTAATTACATTAGAAAAATGAAAATATACTTACTAGCAATGGCCGTGTAAATGTCCCTGTACCACTGACAAGCTTCCTGCGATACGGAGTAGGTCGATGACGTACATTAAGCATTTCCCCTTTCAGAGGGTAGGGGAGAGCAGGGTAAGTTGTCAAACGGGTAAGTTGTCACACTGTTCATACCTCCAACCACAGGGGCGCCATCTCAAAAATGGAATAGCTGCTTTGTTGCAATTAGGGCCAGCTGGAAATTCCTTTGCACAGGTGGTCACAGGCCTCTTTAATTGCAAGCAAGCAGAAGCTGAACGTTTTTCTCCTGCAAAAGTAAGTAAATGGCTTCGTGTATTTCATGTAATAAAACTAGTCCGGGAGCCAAAGCCTGTTTTTTTGATGAACCTTGTTTTGTCGGATAAAGTTTTTTTCTCTGCTGTTTCTTGTAGCTTGGGGGTACCTCTTCAAAATACAGGAGGGTGCCCGGTGATATCCCTTGAGCATTTTCAGATATTAACCCCTTCATGCCCGAAACGCCAAAATCCCAGAAAAAATTGGATTTATGAGATTTCATGCAAAATACAATGCAAATTTTTCATGCAAAAATCAAATACATCAAATTTCCTTTCTCCAATGTGTATTCATAAAGGAGGTCATGTACAATGTATTGTATTCCAAATTAATGAATATTAACCCTTTTAGGCCAAGCCAGCAAAACACACTTTAATGACAATACAGGTCGCTGGATGAAACTTCCTATACCCATTGAGCCTTTGCTCATTAGCATAGTGTGTGTGTGTGTGTGTGTGTGTGTGTGTGTGTGTGTGTAGAGGAGACTAATTTGAGCGTGTGTGTGTACTGTACGTGAGAGAGTGGAAGAGAGAGTTTAATATTGTGAAACACACCCCTATGAAATGTAAGTCTTCTTCTACACCTGACAGAGACTAAACTGGGTTTAATGCATGGCTGGAATTGTCAACACAAGTAGCATTCATACAAATAAAATATTGGTACAAGGTGAACTATCCATTATGAAAATAGTTCTTGTTTTTATTATAATCAAGATAAATGACTTTGATTATGCAAATGATGATGATACAGTGTAGCTCTCTTTACCAGAGAGGCGGAGATCCCCTGCTGTTTACGTCAAAGTTTGTCCAGGGGTGCTCTCAGGTAGAAGTTCTGGCCTCTCTTCACGGAGCTTGCTAAACAGATACAGATAAACAGAAAGACAGAAAGATAGACAGTGTGGGACACCGATTGATAAGCACAATACAATATCATGCCACAAATACACACACGTCACACACATACACAACATACTCTTTCTCTCGCTCTCTTACTCACTTTGTGTGAAGAGCAAATCTTGCTGATGATCGTCTAGTATTTGGATCTTGAGCATCCTACCCTGAAACATGCACAGAACATTGTGCATGGCAAACCATGCACTTTACAGCTGCACTTCTTGGAGTTACAAGGGGTCTCACTCTTGCAGCCACACCTGATCATCACCAGAATGTAGTCTGGGACAAGTTTGGCATTTTCTGGTAGATGGGTTGGGATCAGTGACCTGTTGTATGTGTCTTTTTTCCATCCAAATTCCTCCGGGTTCAATGCTGGCGGCAGATTTATATTGAGATTTCGCCACAAGATTGCTTGAAAGTGGGCCCTCTTAACATTCTCAATGAATGCTTCATTTGTTGGTGGTAGAGCAGCTAGGTTTGGAGCAGACATATGTCCTTTCCCATTCTTTTTCCCCCAGACAAGTAGCCTTGTGTGTGACATGTCCGTGCTCTCCTTTATGCCATAACAGGCTGAGATGAAGGCAGTGGCTTGGTCGAGGACTTGCTGGAATGGTGCATCCACATTGCCAATGGCTGATAAGTCGTTCCCAGCTTTCAGGACTTTGATGACAGAGCCTTTTCCCAACCCATAGTAAGACGCTACGGTGTCACATCCCGATATGGCATGGGCTGGTAAAAGGTTCTTGACAATTTGTGAATGCTTGGCCAGTGTCGACTTGATGTCCACTATTGCTCTTCCCTTGCAGGGGGATTCCATGATGAGTGGTACATCCAGTCCTGCCTGATGGTAATGGTGAAGGAGTAGGACAAACACGTCTGTGTCATCAGAAACCACAGAGATTTGATGGGCTTCTCCAGCACACCCCAGGACTTGTTGGACAATGATGGTGTCAGCTTCTTCCTGCTGATTTTCTAGATCATATCGGGTCCTTCTTTCTTCCATCTTGATCTCGATGGGGCATGGGTCCTCCCCTGTCACCACCAACTTGTGTTTGTTTGTGCTCCGTAGATGGAAAAGCCTGTCTTGGGTCAGTTCCTCACATAATAATAGGTTCAGCTGTTTCTTGTTTTCAATGGATGACAAGACAACCTTCTGGGCTGGTAGCTTTGTTGATAGGAGGAGATGGTGTTTCTTGTTGACCCCTGTCTCCCTGACATCTCTGGTGACGGACTTGATACTGTAATCATAGTATCTGTCAAAGATGAGGTAGACGTCACTCTCTGACAGGTATGAAGCCAACCGTGTCTTAACATTTTCGATGAAATCGGCTACAGTGCCATCAGCTGGCCAGTGGATGATCCAAAGAAGGGCTGATCCATCAATGACAGTGACATCTGCATCACCGGCATTCCTCCTGGAGACTTCGATCTGGAGTGACTTCTTCAATGTGGACTTGGCTTTACAAATTCGCATTCCGTCCTCGGTGAACATGGCAGTTGGGACTGGTGCCAGCTCGTAGGCAAGGACATCCTTCACGTCAACATCGCGGTCACTAGAGAACAGTGCGATGACCCTTGAATAGATGACATTTAGGTCATACATTTTTGAGTCGCCAACTTGGATGGATTTGGTTGTTGTTGCCATTGTCTTCACTTTGTTTGAGATGGTGTTGTAAAATCCCTCTGGCCAGGTCTTTTCAAAATCTTCTAACATTGCCTCCCCAATCTTTACGGCACTGTCTACATTGACAGTTGGTGGGGCTATCCTCCCACTGGTGATGTTCAAAAGCTTAATGGGTGTAGGAAGTTTATCCAGCGACCTGTATTGTCATTAAAGTGTGTTTTGCTGGCTTGGCCTAAAAGGGTTAATATTCATTAATTTGGAATACAATACATTGTACATGATGTCCTTTATGAATAAAGCAAATTTGATGCATTTGATTTGAGTATTTTGCATGAAATCTCATAAATCCCTATTTTTCTGGGATTTTGGCATTTTGGCCATGAAGGGGTTAATATCTGAAAATGCTCAAGGGATATCACCGGGCACCCTCCTGTATTTTGAAGAGGTACCCCGAAGCTACAAGAAACAGCAGAGAAAAAAACTTTATCC
Organism: Aldrovandia affinis; assembly: GCA_029706075.1. Taxonomy (NCBI): domain Eukaryota; kingdom Metazoa; phylum Chordata; class Actinopteri; order Notacanthiformes; family Halosauridae; genus Aldrovandia; species Aldrovandia affinis. The sequence continues at coordinate 19,378 of JAINUG010000764.1, forward strand.
GACAAAACAAGGTTCAACCCCATGGCTCCCGGACTAAACTGTGTTAGGTATAAAAATGTCCTAAATTATGTTTGTGTACCGAATGAGGGAAACAATAAGGTGTTTATTTATATGTTAGCTGCAGTACTTTGTTGAACTAGCCGTGTTTTTTAACAAACGTTTGCCCACATGCCCGTTTGGGGCTAGTTGTCTAAATGGCTTTGAGGCAAGTTGTCACATGAGGCTAATTTAAATTTGTTTTTGAAGGAAATAAGCATTGAGGGGAGGAAGGAAAGGAACAAACAAACGAAGGAACCAAAAATAAAGTGAGATGATGGTGCGAAATTATAAAAGAAAGACAGAGAATGGTAGCACAGCACCGGATATAATGCTGAAGGCAGTCAGACAGGTGAAGCTGGAGAACAAATCAATCAGAAGCACAGCAAACGATTTTAATATAAACTACCGTACTCTGGCTCGGTATTGTGAAAAGGTTACCAGCGAAGAAATTGTCAGTCAGGCAGCCATGCCAACAACAGTGGTTGGCTATAGAAAGCCACGGCAGATATTTCCACCTGAGTTGGAGATGCAGCTGGTTCATTATATTGCCAGGTCAGCGGACATTTATTTCGGTCTGTCGCCTAGTGAGATCAAAAGACTTGCCTACCAGTTTGCTGTGGCACACAAGCTGAAGTTCTCACCAACGTGGGCTGAAACAGAAAAGGCCAGCTCCGAGTGGTTTACAGCCTTTTAAAAAGGCACCCAATGCTGTCGATAAGAAAGCCTGAGGCAACGAGCCTTGCCAGAGCTAGTAGCTTCAACCGAGAAAATGTCAATGCCTTCTTCGACAATTTAGCAAATGTGCTGGACAGGCATCGATTTGGACCAGGGGACATATGGAATGTGGACGAAACTGGGGTGACCACGGTCCATAAACCTGACAAAGTAGTGGCCAGACGCGGATTCAAACAAGTAGGGTCGCTGACCTCCGCTGAAAGGGGGACACTTGTCACACTGGCCTGTGCTGTGTCAGCCACAGGAAATAGTATACCTCCATATTTCATATTCCCCGTGTCAACTTCCGAGACCATTTTTTAAACAGCGGACCACCTGGCAGCAGGGGGGCGGCAAATCCATCGGGGTGGATGAAAGATGTGCACTTTGTTGACTTTCTTAAACATTTCACTGAGCATACAAAATGCTCAAAGGAGAAACCATCTTTGCTGCTTCTGGACAACCACATATCTCATATGTCCATTGATGGACTCAATTACGCCAAAGAAAACGGCATAATTATGGTCTCGTTCCCACCCCACTGCTCTCATCGGCTTCAACCCTTAGACAGGTCTGTCTACGGGCCGCTAAAAGGCACATCAACACGGCGTGTGATGCATGGATGAGGAACAATCCTGGGAAAACAATGACTATTTATGACATTCCTGGGATTGTGGCAATCGCGTATCCTGTGGCGGCAACCCCTGAACATTCAGGCTGGCTTTAGGGTAGCTGGGGTACAGCCTTACAACAGGGATATCTTTTTGGAAACTGAGTTTGCGCCATCCTATGTCACGGATCGCCCTGCCCCATCAGGCCCCAGCACCAACCCTGCCCTGCCAGGCACAAGCACCAACCCTGCCCTGCCAGGTACAAGCACCAACCCTGCCCTGCCAGGCACAAGCACAGGCACAGAGACACACCCAGACCCGGTCAGTTCCCATGCCAGCAGACTACCAACTCCAGAGGACCTCCGGCCATTTCCAAAAGCTGGTCCCCGAACAAGCTAATAATGGAAGAAAGCGGCGCAGGACCGCAGTTTTAACAGACACACCCGTGAAGCAAGCACTACAAATGGAAACATCGCAATCTAAAAAAAGGCTGTTTCTGGGGAATAAAAAGGCAAAGGGTAAAAAGAAACCTAGACGAGTCAGCAGCAGATGAAGAGGAATGCTTATGCCTAGTCTGCATGGAGCCATTTTCGAACAGCCGCCCAAACGAGACTTGGGTGCAGTGTTGGAGATGCAAGAAGTGGGCCCATGATGCTTGCACCCCAGGCCACACAATTTATGTGTGCCAGAACTGTGACTCGGAAGATGAGTCTGATTAGATGAGTTCTGTAATGAAATGTACTTGGTTGTTTTTTGAATTTTAAAGTAAAAAGAAATGTTTTCTTCACAATTACTGTGTTGTGTTCTTAGTTGTTGATAATCCAATGTGACAATTTACCCACTGGTGGGGTAAGTCGTCCCAAGTGCACACCCTCTATGTAACTGTCTACAACTCCATACTGAAATAATACATGAAAATGCAATTAATACAAAATATGTGCCCAAGACTTCCACCTTTCATTTGGTATGACATTTATACCACTCTGATGTATTGTGCCCAGTACAGGTAAGACACAGTGGAAAGTGTGCCAACATACCCCGCTCTCCCCTACACTAGTTGTGCGCAGGATCATCCATTTTGAATCTGCCATTAAAAAGGAAGAGGAAGACTTGCCCCGTAGTCGCTCGCACACGGACACAGGCACATCTAGACCGGCGATGCGCACGGGCATTGCAACGACTTTACTACTAGTAGCCTAAGTATATTTTCATTTTTCTAATGTAATTAAATCCAGAGTGACTTGTGATTCTAATGAAGTTTGAAAGCTCTTGGCAGGAGTTGTCAATGTTCACAACTCACTTATTTGTATAGGCTTTATGCCACGATCCAGCTCATGCATGCTGAAATAAAGAAAAGATATCACAACTACTGTACTTTTTTTTACATCATTTACATTTTAAGCATTTAGCAAATGCTCTAATCCAGAGCGATTTACAAGATGTGCATTAATAGGGTTATAAACTCAATATTTTAAATTGCAGCTCAACACCAGTTTACATGCTCACTTTGCTTTCCAACCCACGTAAACTCTATGCTACGTTTTCCTCTCTCCTCACCCCTCCTCCTCCCCCACCCCCTCCTCTATAACCGCCGATGACTTCTCATCCTTCTTTCACGAGAAGGTTGAGGTAATTCGCAACTCCTTCCCCCCTACCTCTCCCTCTCCCATCCCGCTACCTAAACCTCCCACCTCTCTGTCCTCCTTCTCCCCCTCCCTGACTCGGACATCCTTCAACTTGTTCTCTCCCACCGTCCCACCACCTGCCCGCTTGATCCCATTCCTTCCCCCCTCTTCCAGTCCATTGCTATGGACATCCTCCCCTTTGTCTCTAATGTCATTAACTCCTCTCTTTCCTCTGGCTCTGTCCCCTCCTCCTCAAATGCGCTCAGGTTGTCCCCCTCCTCAAAAAACCCTCTCTGAATCCTGCTGTCATCTCTAACTACCGACCTGTCTCTCTCCTCCCTTTTCTCTCCAAAACGTTAGAGCGGGCTGTCTATAATCAACTGTCTGCTCATCTCTTACAGAACGACCTGCTTGATCCCAACCAATCTGGGTTCAGAGCCGGCCACTCCACAGAGACTGCTCTCCTTGCGGTCACTGAGGCTCTTCATGTCGCTAAGTCCCGATCCCTTAGCTCCGTCCTCCTCCTCCTTGACCTGTCGGCGGCATTCGACACCGTGACCACCGGATCCTGCTCTCATCTCTCGTCGAGATGGGAATCTCTGGATCTGTGCTGACATGGTTTGAGTCCTACCTGGCCGACCGGTCCTACCAGGTGGCCTGGAGAGGATCCTCTCCTCTCCCCGCACCCTCTCTACCGGTGTCCCGCAGGGCTCGGTGCTAGGCCCTGTCCTATTTTCTCTGTACACCAAGTCACTTGGCTCTGTTATTTCTGCTCATGGTTTTTCCTATCATTGTTATGCTGATGACACTCAACTGTTTCTCTCCTTCCCTCCATCTGATACCCAGGTCCCGGCACGGATCTCTGCATGCCTGGCTGACATCTCCGCATGGATGTCCACCCACCACCTGAAGCTGAACCTGGGGAAGACAGAGCTGCTCTTCCTCCCAGCGAAGGGCTCCCGATGATTGATGCGTCAATTACCATGGAAGGCTCCATAGTGTCTCCGTCCCAGTCTGCCAGGAGTCTCGGGGTAACCCTAGACAACCAGCTGTGCTTCTCGAGCCATATTGCAGCGATCTCCCGGACCTGCCGTTTCTCCCTCCACAACATCCGGAGGATCAGACCGTTCCTCACCCAAGAGGCCACTCAACTCCTGGTCCAGGCCCTGGTGATCTCACGTCTGGACTACTGCAATTCCTTGCTGGCAGGCCTTCCGGCCTGTGCCATCAAGCCACTGCAACTAGTCCAGAACGCTGCTGCTCGCCTGGTGTTCAACCAGCCAAAGTTCACCCACGTCACCCCTCTACTCTCCTCTCTGCATTGGCTCCCCATCGCAGCACGCATCAGATTCAAGTCACTGGTGCTTGCTTTTCAAGCGGCCAGAGGTACTGCTCCCCCATACCTCCAGTCACTCATCGCGCCCTACACCCCGTCCAGACCCCTCCGCTCCGCCTCCGCTGGCAGACTGACTGCCCCATCCCTCCGGGCGCCTGCCCGCTCCTCGCGGTCTCGCCTCTTCTCTGTCCTGGTCCCTCGTTGGTGGAACGACCTCCCGCAATCGGTCAGGACTGCGGAATCACTTCCAATCTTCCGCAAGAGACTCAAAACCCACCTCTTCAGACTCCACTACCACTGAACACTGCCAATCTGTCATCACCACTGTTTACTAGTTCAAAAAAAAAACAAAAAAAAAACCCACTAACCTTTTCTTTCCCAGTGTTACAGGTATGATACGCAGACGTATTATAAAACAGTAGAAACTTTATAAAACATTTGTTTAACAAACATGCAAGTTATGGCGAACCAATTTCAAAATTTCAAGAACGTGTCATTTGTAAGAATAATTTTCTTAATGAAAATGTCAAAAATAAAGGTTTTGCCCTGAAAAAATAGAAGCAGCAATTTTCTCTGAAGAAATGGGTAGCATCACACAATAGAATAAAATACCCATAAAATAAACAAAAGTTTCTGTTCTCGATAATATTCCAATCTATTAAATTCTAGAAACTTCCAATCAAAAATGACAGTGTATATAGCATTCCCAGCTAGAATGATGGTCATAGAATGATGGTCACTCAAGAACTGATGCGGTTTATGCGGTTTTTATTAATGCATTTTCCTTCATAAACGCACCGTGCATTTTCCGTCATAAACACACACGAGCTAAACAAAGCAAAATAAAAAATACGTTGTCCCAATTTGCACAGCTTACAAACAATATATATTAAAATCTCCGTGTAGACAGCTCACTAATGAAGCATGATATTACTCATTAGCTAATACAAACGAGAGCTAGTTAGGTTACAGGAAACGTTACACTGCTAACGTCCAGAGGCTAGTTAAAACCAATTAGCTTAACACAAACATTCTTTGGTACACATTCAACCGAATTACAAACAATTCTCAAAATAGACCATAAGAACAAATAGCCTACCTTGTCCGACGTCCAGCTAGGTGCTAGGATGAGTTTAAAGTAGCTTAGAAAACAAAATTTCCTTTTCTTTTCTCAATCAATTGGTTTGTCTTTCACCGTTATCAATTTCCCCTCCTCTTACGCAGGCTTCCCTACATGCCTTGCGCAATACAGATTTAGCCATTGAAGGCTGTCGAAATAAGTCACGGCAGAAACCGTATTTTAAAACCCAAATACAAAGATGGAAAAATACAAATTATACATCTGACATACTTTCTTTAAAGGGGGCCATTTACACAGAGTCCTTATGTCCAAAAACACTGGCATTAGCCTATCCTTAAACTGATACAACATAAGACTGTCAAATCCACAAAATAACCTATATTCATTTGTGTAGTACACAACACGGGCCAACTGTTTTAGGCTAAAGTTCATAAACGTATGAACACTTGACAAAATAGGTAAAATGGGTAGCATTACCCAACTGAATAAAATATCCATAAAATAAACAAAAGTTAGCCATGTGGCCCAAAGCATGCTCCTTCCACCACATGAGTCTTTACCTGATTTCGAGTAGGAGCTTGGTTTTAAGGCTCCTCACACGCTGTGTGCAGTTGGTGGAAAGTTCCATGAAGATGGTCTCAAGCACTTCAAGAGTGTACTTAAGTTCTTTGGGGTAATCTATGTTCAAGGCAAAGAGCAAGCCAAACAGGCAGGCAAAGGCTGTGATGACAGCACAAGGACCCAGACGCAGACCAGGATCAGGCAGAGAGGAACGTTTAATTCAAGCAAGATTCAAAAGCCGGCTAAGCAAGCAAGCAAGTAGCCAACAAGCATCCAGTGCGCTCCTCTTTGCTGTGCTGTCTATGAAACAAACTCACACATGTCACCTGCAAACACAACTAAATTAGCCCACTGTATAAATTAACAGCGAACTTACTGTATAAGAATAACTTACCGAAGTTAGTTCAGTGACGGTGATCCTTCGTTTTTCGGTTGGCAGAGCGTCTCTCACAGTGAAAGGGAGGAAGAGCTACTCACGTTATAAAGCCAGAGAGTGCTGTGGGGGCGGAAGCGGCGGTTTCTCCGCTCAGCTGACAATAAGTTTAATTTTTATTTATTTATTTAATGCTTTTATTCGAAAATGATATCTTAACAATAAGGCATAATTGCCTTGCAATAACTCAATACAATATAAAATATACAATCCAAGGGTACGTCGTTTTAAACACATATACAGAGAAGGATAAAGTAAGAAAATAAAAATAAATGAATCATGAAATAATACATAATACATGAGTAAATTAAAAATAAATTTAAAAAAATTAAATTTAAAAATTAATCAATAACAAAAATATAAATCACAATGTACACTAAATCAGATATACCCATCGTAAAATTTGTCTACACAAGTGTTACTTTTAAGACATTACACTGTTCAGAATATAACCTAATGATAAGTATAAATTCTTAGCATATTTGGATTTCATCATTTTCAGGGACTTAACATATAGTTTAATTTCGTTATGAAAACATTTGAAGATGGGTGGGGTCTTTATGAATTATGCTTTGTGGATAAAGAATTTGGCTAAGCTTAACAAAACTTTGATCATTAGGTCCACTTTTTTGTCTATTAATAAGATACCCAAAATAATATCTTTACGTTCTAAAATAGGTATTTCTATGTTTTTTTGGTTTAACCAATCCGTGAATTCTCTCCAGAATCTTTGTGTATGAGAGCATGAGACAAAGATGTGCTCTGTTGTTTCAATATTGCTTCTACAAAAAATACATTCATTATTCTCAAAGCCAAATCTTAATCTTAAAAACTCGCTGGATGGATATAAATCATTCATTATTTTGTATTGAATTTCTTTTGCTTTGGGTGGGATTGGGTATTTGAAGAACTTTTCAGCTGACAATAAGTGAGTGTTTCCTAAACAGCACAGATAACGTACGGCTACAGTTAATGCTGAAGCCTGATTCGGGTGAATCTCGTAATAAACTTGCTGATATTCATGTTAATTTGTTTCGTCTCAACGACCGTTTATTTCACTGAAGTTAACGTGATACAATTCAATATCAGCGTAACAAGTAGGTTAACGTTATTGTGGCCATTTGTGTTTCATTCATGAAATCATGATCGTAATCCCCGCAATAGTTTTTTCGCATTTAATTGTAATTGTTAATTTATCTTTATATTTCTATATTTTGTGGCGCACTTCCGACTTTGAATAAAAGCACAGAGCGGAGGTTTTCCCCGCTCACTTCTCGTCACGATTCAAGCGAGAGGATTTTCCGTTCGTCATCGCATTTGCCGAGGTTAATTTGACATTTAAGGTAAGATAATTAATTATTGCCGATAAAATAGTTATTATGTCAAGTTATGTTTATTGGCAATGTGGATCAAAGTACCTAGTATTTGATTTCTTAACGTTTTCTGGCTATTTCGTTAGCGACCTAGCCGTCTACTGTAACTGTAAAGTACCTTACTGTACTGGCGACCTGCCGTTTAGTCGCCTCTCCGTTTGCTGAGGTAAATTGACTATGCTACGATTTTTATTAATTGTTAGGCTGTCATACAAGCTACTAGTAGTTTTATTGTCCCACCTGACCTTTACAGTTGTGCAGTATTTTCCACAAGTTTACTTGCTTCTATTCGACAATGCCCGAATTATAAGAAATTCGATAATAACATCAGTGCTATAATTATAATGGATCAACATAAATATTCAATTATTTTAATAATATTTGATAAGCTACATCCCAGGCTTGAATTATAGAAGGACAGGATTTATTCATACATTCAACAGAGCTTTCAGACAAATATCTTTTGAATGATTAAGAACTTTTGTACTTTTTACAGTTTTTCATAATTATGTATGGTTGCTCCCAATATGTAATTTACAGTTTCAGGTGTTTTGTTTTATTATTTGCTATTTTGCTGTATTGAGGGGATGTACTTTCCCTAATGTGTCCGAATACCTATTTTGTGTCGTTTGCTTTTATTTTTGATACATGTTTAAAACTTTTTCTTTTTCTTTTTTTCTGTAGTTTATTGGGGACAGGTGTTGGAAATTAGTCTTTGCCTATAAACACTTAATCCAATACATCTGATGCTTGTTTTTAAACATTGTTACATGTTTTTGCCATGTCCCTGACAAATAAGCACTTTGTGTTTAATTAATTCATTGAAGAGACAAAATGATCATGTTGCCCAGGTTACCGTTATGGCTCCTAATTGGAGAATGACCATTAATAAGTGCTCACAATATTGGCACTCTATAAACCTCAAAATAGTTTAATTGTACTACAGTAGGACAAATCAAATGTGTATAGCTATTAGCTATGTGCAGTAAAAGTGTATAATCTTTACCTGTGTCGTTACATGGAATATTAATTAATATAATTAGTTGTATTGTTATATTTGTTTAATTTCACAGTAATGGAGTAGGATGAGGATCTGGAGAGGATGATGCAGAGTCTGGCCCCATCCAAATTCCAGACCCAGCTGAGTGAGTGAAGCAAAAGGCCACATGTTGGAACTCATGATTATCAAGTCCAGATCAGCAATCTATTAAACTGTACTGATTAGTTTCAAGGATTTATAATAAACTAGTAGATCATGAAAATACCCTGAGCTCCCTAGATAGCTGGACAGAAGATCTGGGAGTACCGCTTGACAGGGAGATCAGGCAGAACATTTTTTTAAATGTTCACACCATTTCCAGTAATGTTCATCTAAATTGCATACAATACAAGTTTTTACGTAAGATGCATTACACAAATAGAAGGTTGTTTTCTCCTTTGTAGAAAATTACTGTAAAAAAGTATTTAGTATACGCTCAGATGCTGTAACTGGTATTTCAGTTACAGCATCTCCCACACTCTGTATTTTAAACTATATGGAACATGACAGTCAGCTCAATAATTCACAATCAAAAGAGTTAACCAAATGTATGTTTATAGCAATTACAGCAGCGAAAAAGGTAATTTTACTCAATTGGAAATCTAAAGCGAACATCTCCATTACTCAGTGGCTCCATCTTCTGAGTGAACTGGCCTTAATGGAAGAATCAACTACCAAGTTTAAAAACAAAGATAAGGAGTACAATGACATCTGGAAGCCATTCCTATCCTATATTGCAAAATGATTATTTGTTTTGGAAAACAGACCTCATATGGCCAAACATGAGAAACCATGGCGTACAATATGTAGTTTGATTCTATCATTTATTTTTATTATTATTTATTTGTATTTGTATTTATTTGTATTATTACTTTGTGTTGTTGCTTATTTTCTGGTTGCACTCTGGTAATTTGTATATTGACTGGTTGTCTATCTAACGGTATATTATGTCAATGTTTGTACATATAACAGTATTTGGCCCATAGAGGGGTGGGGTCTCCAGGACCTTCTGGCCTTCTGGCTCGGGGCATTCGGCCCTGTATGATGTCATGGATGGGATGTCAGCGATTGGGATGTCATGGATGGGATGTCGCAGCGATTGTGATGTCATGGATGGGATGTCGCAGCGATTGTGATGTCATGGATGGGATGTCACACTGATTGTGATGTCATGGATGGGATGTCGCAGCGATTGTGATGTCATGGATGGGATTTGGGATGTTATTGGTTGGGATTTACTGTGGAAATGTGGCGACGTGTTCAGGAGCAAGTGGTGTGGTCTGGCGGTGCTCCTTAAAGGGTCAACTGACAAAACGGGAAGCGGAAGGGAGGAGAAAACTAAAGTAAGAGAGATCGCAAAGTTACATTTAAGAAAGAATGAAAAGAAAAAATTTATGGGGAATGGAACAGAAAGGGGAAAAACACACACACACACACACACACACACACACACACACACACACACACACACACACACACACACACACAAAGGGAAAGTAGGGAATAAGTCCCCCAATAATAAGTGGTGGTTGGGTTTAGAAAAAAAGACATTAATATGAAACATGTGTAGACTCAATTTTAGTTGTGATTTAGATACTTCAAAATACGAGTCCTCTGGCAGCGGATAACGTAGCGGTCTAACGCACCACACTTTGACTGGTCTGGTGTGGTGTGCGCTGCCTGTCAGGGACGCGGTTCGAAACCCACATTTGGCTGTCCACCCCAGGCGGAGGGTGAGCTGGCTCGGGGCTGCCGACAAACACGGAAAGGGAGTCTCCGGAACGTGGGTGGGTGAATTCCGTTTCGGAGGAAAGCGGAGGTTGCTACCCACGGAGAACTAGCTTGCCTCGTAGAGACAAGCGATGGACGAAATAAATAGAGGGTGTAATTGGCTACCAAATTGGAAGAAAAATGGCGAAAAATCTGAAACAAATGTAACAAAAACAAAAAAAAAGATTGCACAATATGTTTAAATGGCCCTCATTTATGTAGCCAGCGGGACCCTTTATTAGGTGTCCAGCACGTAAATACAGGTACTCCTCACTTAACGACCTACCTGTTTAACAACCGCGCTGGTATTGTACGCTGTAAGAGAACTTGGTCGTGGAAACGGCAGCGCGGCGTCTCAGCGTCAAGCATCTCATCTCGCATCACCCTTTCTCAGTCTGTCTCGTTCCCGCAGTCGGTCAGTATTCACTACACTATCCACTAACAGTTCAGTATGCTTGAAATATTGGTAAGCAGCGGCTCCTCGTTTATCGACCAATTCGCTTAACGACCTAGTCGTAGGAACGGAACTCGGTCGTTAAGTGAGGAGTACCTGTATCTCACCTTTAATATGAGGTAATTACCTCACTGTTAATATAAGGACCCCAGCACAGACATATGGGGAGACAGCCAGCGCGAGGTGTAATACTTCAACTCACTCAGTTAGAGGCTTGTATCTCTGATATAAAGAATTGGATGACAGTAAATTTCATACTTTTGAAAACAGAGATGATGGTCTTGGGCTCCAAAAAATTAAGGAACAAGTTGGATCTGCAGTTAAATGCAGGTGATTGCCTGGTTGCATCAAGTCTGACGGTCGAGAACCTTGGTTTTATCATTGATCAGGATCTTATATTTGATACTCATATTAAAAACACTTCCAGAGTAGCTTTCTTTCACCTAAGAAACATAGCTAAAATTCAGCACATTCTGTCATTAGAGGATGCAAAAACCTTGATGCATGCTTTTGTCGCATCGAGGCTAGACTATTGTAATGCCTTATTATCTGGCTGCTCTAGTAGCTCTCTTAAGAGTCTTCAACTAGTACAGAATACAGTGGCATGTATTTTGACTAGATCCAAGAAGTATGAGCACATTACTCCTGTGTTAGCGTCACTACATTGGCTTCCTGTTAAATATCGGGCTGATTATAAAGTACTGTTGCTAACTTTTAAAGCAATGCACGGACTTGCACCTATATATCTGACTAAAATGATTATTTGATACAATGATATGTTCTCCCCGTGTCCGCGACCACAGTCTAGGTGGAGAGATGGAGAAGGCCGTGCCCTAGTGTCTTATGGAGTGAGAAACTTTCCATACTGTCACTGGTTATCCTTGATCAGGTGTGGATGGTTTGGAACTCTCTCGACTGCGTGTATTCTCTGTCCCTCTCCTAATAGGTATGCTGCAATATCTTACACCTGTTGGGGCTATCTGTATATTTCCTATGCTTGTGCTCCCCTGCTCTTACATAATGCAACTGGCTATAGCACTGCTTTTTTCTGACTGCATGTTCTCTTCTCTTCTCTTAAAATGTACATTTTAAGCATTTAGCAGACGCTCTTATCCAGAGAGACTTACAAGATGTGCATTAATACATGGTAGGCACAATCATAGTTCGCGCAAGAGATCAGTGCAGTAATACAGCAATACAGCAATAGACATTGTTGCAGGCAGCTGTGTACCATACCTGAAACACTGGGAATGAAAGAAAAGGTTATTTAATTATTATTATTTTTTTTTAATGAGTAAGCAGGGATACATATTACATTACATTACAGGCATTTGGCAGATGCTCTTATCCACAACGACGTACAACACTTCTTGTACATATACAAGAAGTGTTGAGCAAGTTGGCAGTGGTGATGACAATTGGCTAGATGTACAGAATTCAGTGGTAGTGGAGCCTGAAAAGGTGGGTTTTGAGTCTGTTGCGGAAGATCGCAACTGATTCCACGGTCCTGACCGATTGCGGAAGGTCATTCCACCACCGAGGGGTCAGGAGGCGAGGAGCGGCTGCCAGGCTCCCGGAGGGATGGGGCAGTCAGTTTGCCAGAGGAGGCAGAGCGGAGGGGTCTGGCTGGGGTGTAGGGAGTGATGAGTGTCTGGAGGTAAGGGGGAGCAGTACCTCTAGCCACTTGAAAGGCAAGCACTAGTGATTTGAATCTGATGCATGCTGCGATGGGGAGCCAGTGCAGAGAGGAGAGTAGAGGGGTGATGTGGGTGAACTTCGGTTGATTGAACACCAGACGAGCGGCAGCATTCTGGACTAGTTGCAGTGGCTTGGGCCTCTTGGGTGAGGAACGGTCGGATCCTCCGGATGTTGTGCAGGGAGAATCGGCAGGTCCGGGTGATCGCTGCGATGTGGCCTGAGAAGTTGTCACGGCTGGTTGTCCAGGGTCACTCCAAGACTCTTGGCAGACTGGGATGGAGACACTAGTGTCCTGCAAGAAGTGTGAGCTGCCCCCATCAACCCTCACCCCCACACCTACCCCAGTCCCTGGATCTGGACCCCCTTCATGTGGTTTATTCCCCCCCCCACTGACTACCTAACACAGGAGGTGCAAATTCATCCAGCCCTGAGTCACTTTGGACTGACCATGATACAGTCTTTTTTGGACACACCCTGTGCCGGCCAGAAGAGGATGGGCTTCCCCACTTTTAGTCTGGTAAGGGTTCTCCCTATCAAGGGAGTTTTTACTTGCCACTGTCGCCTTAGGCTTGCTTTTGGCGGGGACTAGGTCTGGGTTCCCTTCTGTTAAGCGTCATGAACAACAGAAGGTAACGCACAGAGTAATCTTTGGAGCGGATGAAGTATTATTGCTATGTAGGCTACTCAAGTAATACGAACAAAGCTACTTTGCAACTTGTAAACTATATTAGCCCAACTTAAAATGAAAAACTTTACTGTAACATCAACAAAGCTCATTGTTGAGCCATTGTTGACCCATCTACCAACAAAGCTCATTGTTTTCGGCTCATCGTGCGAAAACCACGTTTAATCGTTTCATCTTAAACTGAAAATACTTATAGGTTTTTTTTCTCCTGTTAACGTACTATGTTAACCAATATCAGCAACCTTTCACCACACAACCCTAATAAGCTCACGGGCAACTATTCCCAATGTACTTGAGTGTACTTGGAAGTGCGTTCTTAGTGCACGAGAACACAGGATGCGAGTATGCAATTTGGGACACAGCCCAAGTTAAGAAAGGGCCTTGTTAAAAAGGAAGGTTTTTAGGCCTGATTTAAAAGTGCCCAGATCCTGTGGTGCCCTCCGGTGGTCGGGGAGAGAGTTACACAGACGAGGTGCGGTCGAGCAGAAGGCCCGATCCCCCATGGTGTGGAGCTTGGTCCTGGGGGCATGGAGGAGCAGGCTGGTGCTTGATCGTAGGTTGGTTCCTCTCGTTGAGGAATATCAACAATCCGATGAAGAATAACAGTCCACACACAGCTGGAACCCAGTCCAATCTACCACCTGAAAGAAAAAAACTTTTGTGATTTTATTTTCCATAAACCATTATTTCTTCAAAGGGGTATATTTAGGTGAAACATTCATCAGAGAAGAAATAAGTATGAATTCTTCAGATTTAGAAATGGATTAGTTATAAGAAAAATAAGACTTTGTGATTGGATGAAATGTCATGTGATATGTATTCAAATTTTTTCAGTTTCGGGTTTTGCTTTTTACCGTTCCCTCCTCTCCTCATCGTATCCACCTCTTTTCTAAATCCATATTGGTAGGTACTCAAGGTTGGGAATAACATCACCAGTTAATCCAGATCTAAATAAAACTACAAATCTCCACCCAATAGAGGTCCCATGGGTGATGGCCACAATTGGCCATAGAATCGCCATTAGAGGGAGGGTTTTAGTCCACAGGGCATTACCTGCCTCATATCAGGAGTGACTCTTCTGCTCAAATGGGTGCCAGTGATCTGCTTGTTTCAGCTGCCCTAGCAGTGCAAGCCTCTGAAACAGTAGGTGTGGTAGCTTGGCTAGCAGATTGCAGAGTGCTAAAAAGGGGTCAACTAACTGCATGAATATTCAAGCATGTGCATGCAAGTCTGGGCCATTGAGAATGGGAGGGGGGGGGGGGGCAGTTGCGCATATTTACTTCACCTTGTGGCTGCTGGATGGAGCAGACTCCCAGGTCAATAGGGTCACTGGTGGCTCTGCTGACAGGATTCTTGGCTGTGCACGTGTATGTTGTGGACTCAGATGGAGGGAGAGGGTATATCTCCATCTCTTGACCCAGGTGCAAACAGCTGTTGTTGCCACCAGGGGGCAGAGTTTCCCAGCTGTACGTCACTTCATTCCCCCGAATGCTGGAGCAGCTCAGACTGATGTTATTCCTCCGACACTCAGCTGTGATGTTGGGTTTAGAGACGCACTCTATAGGAAATCAGAGTCAATTGAATTACATGCTGACTCCATTTATTTACATGCTGATATTCTAGAAACTTATATTTAAATATACGCTTAGAGCTAACATTATGACTATTTCAATTTCACAACATGTATATTTAGTCATAATTATACTACATACCAAAAACCTCCTAAGAGGGTTGAGAACATTCAGATTAATAGAGTATTGTCTTTTCCCACTGTAGATTTAAAAAGTATGAAAATATATATATGTATGGATTTAAAAATATATTTGCTTTCTCAACTATTCTAGTAATCTATAATAAAATATCATGCACTTTCCATCACAATTAAATTCAGTATTCACTACACTGAGTAACATACTGTGCAGATGCAAAAACATTCACACATATGTGAAACCTTCTTTCTGCACACTTACCAAAAACCTGCAGGTGACATCTTGAGACCTTTGGGGGTTTTAAGACTGACATATAGTTTGTTTTAATCTGATAAAGGCCAGAGTCAGAGAGCTGTACATTATTCATACGTATTGAGCCGTCCTCTTGAATGTCAATGCGATGTTCATATAAGCTATGTAATTCATGTGTTTTATATTTAGAGAACCAGGAAACTACAACAATGGATTTAAAAGTCAGCTCAATTATGGCAGTTTGGTCTCCCTCATGTGAGAGAGGAAACAGGACGCTCTGCCCCACTGTCACGTTGGTGGTGGAACCAGCAGCTGCCACTGTAATCCCCTCAGTCCTCCCACACTGGTACACTGTAACACATAGGGGGTTATTCACAAGATGGGGGTTATTCTCACTGTAACAGAAGAGTTGCTCTTGCCTGTTGAAGTGGGAGGAATCCTGAAACTGTAACTGGGACTGAAACTGGCCCTCACTGGGAGTCACTAGTCAAATGTGTGTTCATGATGCATGGTCAGGATTTGATTGCAGAACATGCAGCAGGGTCAATTGGCTTTAACTGGATGTGCAATAGGTTTAAAATAATTGATTTGCAAGAACATGCAGCAGGGTCAAAATTGGCTAACCGCTATCTAACCCCCTTACACTGTTGATAGAGATGCAATGATGGTTTAAAATAATGCAGCAGATGTATCCTATTTTCAAATTCCAAATAAACATCTTTAATTCCTTTAATGAATCTTACTAACATTTCAAATCCAGTTCTCTCTCCCTGAAGGTATGTTGTCTCCAATGAGCACTGTCTCCATTTTTCACTCTCTCTGCCATGTAAGTGTATTCTTAGATTAGAGTAATTAATGTAATAAATTAGTAGTACTTTTTGCTGACTGATTGCTGGTCACTTGAGAATGAGCTGAGATAGCATGCATAAAGTTAACATTTATTTGAAAAGTTTTCATATTATTCTATATAAAATGAATGGGCTCCAAGCAAAGACCAGTGGAAAGTTTCAAATGTAAATTACCTAGTGCACAAAGAAGCATGTTTACAGCAGAGACCCATCTTGGTCTTTTGAGAGGTTTCCTTTGATTGTTCATTCTTTATAACTGTAAAACCATCCTGTAAGAGAGTAAAACTTAGCCTACATGTAAACCCTTAACCTCTTCCAATTCACATTTACATTTCAAGCATTTAGCAGACGCTCTTATCCAGAGCAGTGAGCATTTGGGCAAAGATCTCACATTTTGGGGCAAAAATATCGCATTTTGCATAATCAGATTTCAATTTCCCAGTCCAGCCCTGGTCATCCCCCTCGCACGGCGTTTTCAGCCCCGTTGGAAAAACGTACAACATTTATAGGAACCACTTATAAAGCAGTCATGGGTTTGACATGTAAACCACTCCAGCGGTGGGGGCGGAAACTAAATGTGATTAGCTCACTGTGTGAGTGTCAGCTTTAACTGTAGCCGTACGTTAACGTTACCTTAAAAAATCAATGGTTATTTATGGGGTCAGATTATAACACAATATAGAATATAGTTCGTCAAAATAGCCAGTAAAGTTACGTTCACTTGCTGAAAACGAGGCTGCCGATAGTCTGTTAACGTAAGAGTCGGCTATAGCGAAATGGCTAAATAACGCTAAATAATGGCTAATAGAATATATTTAAAATATAGCTATATATTTCTCTTATTTTACTAACTCTAGACAACGTTAGAAAACGTTACTGGCAAGCAAGTACCCAACAAGCATCCAGTGCGCTCCTCTTTGCTGTGCTGTCTATGAAACAAACTCACACATGTCACCTGCAAAAACAACTAAATTAGCCCACTGTATAAATTAACAGCTAACTTACTGTATAAGAATAACTTACCGAAGTTAGTTAAGTTAAGTTACGGTGATCCTTCGTTTTCTTCTGCTTCGTTTTCTTCTGCTTTTTCCGGTTGGCAGAGCGTCTCTCTCAGAGTGAAAGTCCGTTAGTCTGTCCTGTCTGTGCGCAACGCGATACTGAATGAGCTTCACGCCAGTGTACGGAGGGCTGTGTTCGAAAAACATCTGTTTAACACACAGGGCTTGGCCTCAGCCAATCAAACCGGGCTGCAAGTGAAGGGGAGTGAAGAGGCGGGTTGCGTCTCCAGACGCCGGACTTGGTCAGCATTGGGGACGCTCTCACAGGTAAATAAAGACAAGCAGTCGCGTTGCGCTTTTACAAGGATCTCTGTACATGTCCCGGGGATCCCTTGCTTAATTTTGCCCAGTCTAACATCATATGTTTACTACGGGTGTGATGAGTGTCTGGAGGTAAGGGGGGGAGCAGGTCTTCTAGCCGCTTGATAAACCAGCACCAGTGATTTTAATTGAATGCATGCAGCTGCCAACAATGATGTCTATCGCTGTATTGCTGCACTGATCTCGTGAGCGAACAATGTTTACACGCACACTAATAAACCGATCATCAAAACATCGATCACGTGACTGTACTGTTTTGAAAAATATGAACAGCCTTCATCTCCTAGATGGGAGAAAATATATAAATGGAGACATATTTAAGAAGGTGTCTGCGAAAATGGCCTTGTGTAAGAACACGTCCCAACTGTGCAAAAAAAAGAGAATGTACTAACGAGTGCAAGCACGTGCTTAAAATCTGTTACATGTTGTACATGCCATCACTTTGTCTGTTACCGATGTAAGTAGTCATTGTAGCTAACACGTCCCCTAGCTAACTAGCTGGTTAAACACACAGACTAACCGACTGTTGTGTTCAGAGTTATGTGTGATACATAACAGCACCCGTAGGGGGCAAGGCTTGACCCCAGAATGTTTGTACCCATGATTCTCTCGATAAAAGTGTTGGAAAAAGCAAGCATGTGTCTGTCGTTCTTCCATGATTAAATTCATAGTCTAATGTCTAATTTGTAAAGTATTAAGGCATAGACATAACAATGGCGACGAGGATGAAGCGATTTTTGTTTGTTTAATCAGTTTAGTAAGTTTAATCAGTAAATATGGAAAAAACCAAACGGGAAACCAGCAACCAAAGGTGACAACCAAAGAGACAAACAGAAAGAAAGGAAATGTTATCGATGTGGAAACACAGACCACTTGGGCAGCGACCCAAATTGCCCTGCACGCGGACAGACGTGTCATAAATGCACAGGCAGGGACCACTACTCATCTCAGTGTCGCACCAAGCCCAAAGGTGCAAAACAGCGCGTGAGTAATGTTGAGGAGCAATGGCAAGATGAATATGCATTTGTTGTCAATGAGAAAAATACAAATGAGAGACTTACCTTTTCTGTGGGGGGAGTAAAACTGCAGATGTTAATTGATTCAGGAGCTACTAGTAATGTAATGGGTGAAAATACATGGGAGCAATGTTCCCTCTAAGCTGCGCGCTTGCGCAATCGCGCACTGCTCCCACGTTCTCCGCGCACAGCAAATCTATGCAGCGCATACAATAAAATTAAACCTGAACTGTAAATAAAATAAACACATAACCATTTATTCTGTACCATTTTGCAATGCAACTCAGTGAGTGACAGGTGACAACAGGCGGTGACGAACAGTGTCCAGCTAATGATATGATGCGGTTCACACGTATTTACTTACGCAGCCAATCAATGTCATAAATAGCGCTTTATGCGTATGTGACGTGCTGTTGATTTGCATGTTAGCTTACAGCTAACGGTGCTGCGGAGTACAGAGAGGTAAATGCTGCTAATCCCTTGTTATGGCGAAACGAACGGGCAGTGGCACGTTCACTCACCAAGCCAAAATAAAAAATAAATGCGGTTCTTTTAAGATGGAATGGCTGTCTGAGTATGTGCGAACAGAGGAACAAGAGGTGAAACTGGGCAAGATTTTTTATTTTTCGAGTGAGAAAGGGCTGCTCTGCAAAACATGCTGCGAAGCCAAAGTAGCAAGTGAGTTTTCGGAGGGAAAAGTGTGGACTGAATGGAAGTTGGATTACCTCAAGCGTCACATTCAGCAGAAAAGTCATTTGAATGCTGTTGGAATTGTACGGAGACTCGGGAATGGGGATCGGTACATTATTGCAGGAGAGCGCAAAAGATCGAGAGAAGAGGAACGAGCTGTCACACAAAAAGAAATCCGACCCCGAGCAAGTTAAAATTCTCATCGACAATATACTACTCGCCATCAAAATGAATGCATCAATGCTGGCGGTTCAACAAATTCACGATCACATGGGAAAATATGTGATTATTCCAGAAAGCTGGCGAAGCAAAAATTATGCCTTTGAATTTGTAAACTCAATCAATGAAATAGTGCAGAATGAGACAATGTGCAATGTTAAAAATGCACCCTGGCATACCCTGATAGTGGATGAGAGCACAGACATAACAGTGCACAAAATGCTAGTGTCATTTATTAAGAATTTTCATTTATGGATATTAATCATGAAATGCTGTTACTAGATTATAAATAGTAGAAATGCTAATAAAAAACTGTATATATTTTGCAGACAGAGTTACAGAATTTTACACTGTATCACATGCTTGTGCTACAGCACACATTTCATTATGCAAAATGTGAATGTTTTAATGTGAACAAAATTTGATCTCTGAAATGTGTCCAGAGCAGGACCCTCACCCTGACAATATAGTACACAGCTCGTGAAAAACAAGATTTTTGACTTTTTCATTGTTAGTGGGCCTAATCACTTATATTAAAAGTAATCTAATGGAAATTACTGCTGTAATTTGATTCTTTTAATAAGCTACGTGACTTGTTATGATCTCAGGTTTTGGACAGGTGTAATATTGGTGTGGCCACAGTGTGCACGTCTGATGTTGCTCACAGTGGTCCAAGGAATTCTCAGGGAGTTTGTGCATATGCTCAGACACATGAAAAATTAGAGGGAACGTTGCATGGGAGAGACTGAAAGCAGAACACATAAAGTGCCAGTCATATATCCCCAAGACAGAGAGGAAGCTGTTTTCTTATGGAGCTAGTCAGCCACTACCTGTTAAAGGTGCATTCACCTGTGAGATTGCAGTGAGCAACAGAACTGAACAGGCAGAATTCATAGTAGTTAGCGGTCAGGGGGAAGCTCTGCTAGGCAGGGAGACAGCTATGAAACTAGGAGTCTTAAAAATAGGAGTAGATGTAGCAGCTGTAGTTGACAAGCAGTCACTAGAACAGCAGTATCCCAAGCTATTTCAGGGGGTTGGAAAACTAAACTCCAAGCAGGTTAGCCTACACATCAACCCAGAAGTGAAGCCGGTTGCCCAGCCTCTTAGGCGCATACCATTCAACCTCAGGGGGGCAGTAGAGGCCAGGATAAAGCAACTCATGGACATGGACATTATAGAGCCTGTAGATGGCCCCACCCCATGGGTAAACCCTGTAGTGATAGTGCCAAAGGCTGACAATGATGTGAGACTTTGCTTAGATATGAGACGGGCCAACCAGGCTATAGAGAGAGAGAGGTATCCGATTCCCACAGTTGATGAGATACTCCAGGGCATGAATGGTTCAACAGTGTTTAGCAAGTTAGACCTTAAATGGGGATACCATCAGTTGGAACTGAGCCCAGAGTCACGGGGAATCACAACCTTCGCTGTACACAACGGAGTGTACCGGTATAAGCGGTTGATATTCGGAGTGTGCTCAGCCAGCGAACAATACCAGCACGAGGTGGCCAACGCCCTAGCAGGGATAGAGGGTGTTGAAAATATATCCGACGACATCATCGTACACGCACAGGACCAGGACACGCACGACAAGCGTCTCCACGCCGTCCTGACCAGGCTGATGGAGAGAGGCCTGACTCTGAACCCAGACAAATGCCAGTTTAACATGGACAAGTTAATTTTCATGGGCATCCTGTTGTCCGAGAAGGGCATCGGCCCAACAGAAGAGAGGGTGCGAGCTGTGGCAGAGGCCCGTGAGCCAGAGAATGCGGCGGAAGTGAGGAGCTTCCTAGGACTAGTCGGATACAGCAGCAGGTTCATCCCGCAGTTTGCGACTCTTTCGGAGCCGCTGCGACGTCTCACGAGAAAGGATACACCCTTCGAGTTCGGACCAGAGCAGAGAAGAGCGTTCAATGCGCTCAAGGATGAACTGGCCAGAGCCGGCACTTTAGCATACTTTGATAAAGATGCAGAAACCAAAGTGATCGCAGATGCGAGCCCTGTAGGGTTAGGTGCAGTGCTAGTTCAGGTCCAACAGGGAGAAGAGGTGCCAATATGTTATGTGAGTCGTAGCCTGAGTGACTGTGAGCGTAAATACTCTCAAACGGAGCGAGAGGCCCTAGGTCTGGTGTGGGCCTGTGAGAGGCTGCATCCGTATATCTACGGCCGACAGTTTACTTTAGTAACAGATCACAAGCCCTTAGAAGTGATATACGGCCCTCACTCAAAACCCTGCGCCCGCATCGAGAGGTGGGTGCTCCGCCTACAACCCTACGACTTCAAAGTGAAACACATACCGGGCAAGAGAAACATCGCAGACCCGCTGTCACGACTGCTGGGTGAGACAGCCCAACGGGAGAAGCACCATCACGGCTCGGACGAGTACGTGAGGTTTGTTGCTGTCAGTGCTACACCCAAAGCACTCACGACCAGAGAGGTAGAAGAAGCCTCTGCAACCGACCCAGAACTGATCGAGGTACGTAAAGCAATCACAAATGGGCGGTTTGAGAACTGTAAAGCTTATGCAGCTGTAGCCAATGAACTGTGCGTAGTGGGCTACTTGGTCCTCCGAGGGACCCGCATCGTGTTACCACACAGCTTACATGCACGAGCGCTTACCTTAGCACATGAGGGACATCTCGGGATCGTGGGGACAAAACAGCACCTGAGAACCAAGGTCTGGTGGCCTGGAATGGACCGAGCAGCGGAGAAACACTGCAAAGAGTGTCACGGCTGCCAGATAGTCTCCAGACCTGACCCACCTGAACTGCTGAGACCCACACCACTACCAGATGGCCCCTGGCGGGACTTAGCCGTAGACCTACTCGGACCCCTGCCATCCAACCATTCCATCCGGGTAGTTGTAGATTATTACAGTCGTTACTACGAATACGATATCCTGACATCTACCACGACAGAGAAAGTTATTGATAGCCTCGAGTCCATATTTAGTCGTCATGGGCTACCAGTCACACTTAAATCAGACAACGGCCCACAGTTCAAGTCTGAGCTTTTCCGAGAGTACTGTGAGAACAACGGCATCACACATCTGAGAACCACAGCGAAATGGGCTCAGGCCAACGGAGAGGTCGAGCGCCAGAACGCGGCACTCATGAAAAGAATCAGAATCGCTCACTCAGAGGGGCTGGACTGGAAAAGGGAGCTGAGAAAGTATGTGACTGTGTACAGGAGCATCGACCACGCCACGACAGGAAAGAGCCCGGCAGAACTTCTCTTTAACCGCAAAATGAGAGGGAAACTGCCCGACGTCACACAGCCACGTACAGACACAGAGGTGCGTGACCGAGACAGTGAGAGAAAGGGCAAATCCAAGCTGTACACGGATGAACGCCGGAGAGCACAGCATTCAGATGTCGAGGTTGGTGACACTGTGCTTGTGAGGCAGGACAAAGTTGATAAATTTACCACTACCTTTAACGCCACACCACACAAAGTTGTGAGTAAGACAGGAAGTCATGTGATCGTGGAATCTCCAGCAGGAGCACGTTACGAAAGAAACAGTACATTCGTGAAGAAGTACCAGACAAACCAAGAGCGGAACAAAGGACAGAACGAGACACACGGGGTTGAGGATGTCATAGTGGACTATAAAAGGGACACAGTGATTCCACCAATACCCACTGACAACGCTGACATCAGCATGTCAGACTTGCCTAGTGCAGGCAGGCCTCAGCGAATCAGACGAGCACCTCAGAGACTGTCTGATTATGTCACTTGAATGTAGAATAAGGACTTTGATTAAGTTTATTTTCGGTTACAGAAATGTTTGAAATGTTGCAAATGTCTAAGGAGAGACAGTTCTTTAATTGCACTGCCAGAGACACAGGTTTGTAAGTTGTCTTAAAAACTTTAAAGGAAAAAAAGGGATGTTGTGTTCAGAGTTATGTGTGATACATAACAGCACCCGTAGGGGGCAAGGCTTGACCCCAGAATGTTTGTACCCATGATTCTCTCGATAAAAGTGTTGGAAAAAGCAAGCATGTGTCTGTCGTTCTTCCATGATTAAATTCATAGTCTAATGTCTAATTTGTAAAGTATTAAGGCATAGACATAACACCGACTTTCACTCAGAGAGAGAAAAGAGGAGCGCACTGGATGCTTGTTGTGTAGGCTACTTGCTTGCCACTAACGTCTGCTAACGTTGTCTAAGATACATCCACGGCTTGAATTATAGGACAGAGCTTTCAGACAAATGTTTTTGTCATGATTAAGAACTTTTGTACTTCTTATAAAGCTTTTTCTAGCTCTGCTGTTAATTTATACAATCTTTATACTTTATGCTTTCACTAAATTAAACGTGTATTTCTCTAATTGGCGAGTACACTAGTTGTGCAGGATCATCCATTTTGAATCTGCCATTAAAAAGGAAGAGGAAGACTTGCCCCGTAGTCGCTCACACACGGACACAGGCACATCTAGACCGCCGCTGCGCACGTGCATTGCAACGACTCCACTACTAGTAAGTATATTTTCATTTTTCTAATGTAATGAAATCCAGAGCGATTTGTGATTCTAATGAAGTTTGAAAGCTCTTGACAGGAGTTGTCCATGTTCACAACTCGCTTATTTGTATAGGCTTTATGCCACGATCTAGCTCATGCATGCTGAAATAAAGAAAATATATATATAACTACTGTACTTTATTGACATTATTGACAATGGCTCCACCCGAGCAGTGTTGGTTAATCCGAGCAGTGTTGGTTAATCCCGGGACTTTCCCGGGACGGCGAGGGCGAGGGCGAGGGCGAGGGCGAGGGCGAGAGGGAGGGGGAGAGTTTTGTTTGGAGAAAAACCGCGTGTTGAATTAACACCGCTTTGTGTTTTATAAACGACAACGGATTGGACGACTAGGACGACAAAGGATTTACCCCGTATGACGAAATGTTTAAAGTTTGCAACTTTGCAGGTTTTTAAATGAGTTTCTGGCTCATTCTGATACTGAATATCTACAAAATGCCTCATCTACAATTCTATTATCATCAGGTACAGATTGTCTCCCTGGCTGGACAGCAGCTCACTCTCCAGAGGAAACCGCTCCTTCCCCCTGCACAGAAGACCAGGCGTGCCAGCGGTCCCGGGACCTTCTAGGGGTGCGTTTCCACCCCGCTCTGAGGCGTCGCCGATCCTCAGTGCAGTCGCTACCTTCTGTCAAGTGGCAGCGCTCAGGTATCCTCCTCAAGAGATTAAGGAAAACGCGTAAGTGGTGTGGGATGAGGGTCGGCGACACCCTCCAAAGGACTATTCTATCAGTCTGGTCCACATCTGCACCATTTAGTACCGTTCCCATCCGCACCCACAACATTTCGTCCTGTTCCCACCGCACCCACAACATTTAGTACCGTTCCCACCGCACCCACAACATTTAGTACCGTTCCCACCCACACTCGCGACATTTGCGACTCCTTCCGCCTGCGCCAGCAACGTTTTCTCTTTTCTTCATAACTTTTCCCTCCCGCTGACTGCAGATTAGTTTTCGCTTTAGTTTAAGCGCATCCAGTCTACAGTGAGGTTAACCAGATTTGCTCTTAAACTAATAATTTTGTCGCCATTTCCGGGGCAGAGAGGGAATTTTCCACACCTATTTCAGTCATGTATGTCCTTTAATTCAGGAAACAGGCAATTGGGTAACTACAGCTGCACCCGACTGATGAGGTGTTTGGTTTTTCGCCCTCTCAAGAGCAAATCTTAGGTTGTTATTCCTATAATAATTAGGTGCTTGAGAAGTATTAATTTTCTACAGTAGTATAGATAAGTAGATAAATAATAGATAAAGTAGAATAAGTAGATAGATAAGTAGTAAATATGTTTACTTATAGAGCACTCAAAACAAATAACTCATTCATATCACTTATTAAACCTCATTTCTAGAACATTCTCTGTGAGGTGTGTAATTTTCTCATCTCCACGTCGCACGCACTTAATTCAGCTCTGAATATTAGGGCCCTATTCAGAGTTGAGTTGAGCGCGCGAATGTGGAGAAGCTGAAAATTACGTGCCATCTGTCTGTTCATATTCAGACTTTGAATTTGTTTGGGGAATTAAGCGTTCCCAAAATAGAGCTGTGTCTGGAGACGTTAACAATTCTGACTTATGTTAACAATATTATCCACGTATCACTTTCTTCCCATACTTTTGCTGCGCGGTGCTACCTCGTCAATATTTGTGCTAAATAAATCCTCGCTTCCTAAATCTGAGTATTGTCTTCATTGTGTTTGTGTGGTAAATGTATTGTACTTTTCATTGGGCTACATAATTCAGTGCACTATACACTGAGAAAGAGGGTTCACAAAGTCAATGGCCATTGTGTACACCACCACACAAGTGTTGCTGTTTTATATGGAATTAGCTTTTTTAAATCATCCATTGAAATATTTAGGACTTTTTTGTGTTTTCTATCATATGTACCTGTGTATGACTTTTTCTACGGGTGTTTGAACAAAATCATGGGACTAAACTTCAACCTCAAAGCAATTTAAAATGAAGCACTGAATGGACCACACTTACCAATTTTTTACTCAACAGTCTGCTGTACAGGGAACTCGTTTCCTGGTGCAAAACCCATTTGATAGAAAGAAAAAAAATTTTTCTGAAAAAAAGTTCTTGAAATGACTCTTCTGGTGAGCAGCAATGAGTTGAGAACGCTCGTGTTTTATCGTCCCATTTATAATTAAATAACTCCTCAACCTTCGGATAATGGTTACTAGAAACTAATACAAAATTAACTAGACACATGAGGAGTCCGTGAGGTAAGAATGGTGCTTTTATTCACCTAAATCACGATGAAATAATGACCAAACAACCAGACTTCAAGAGTAATAGGGTCGACCTAAGTTCCAGTGATTTAGAAGAGGATAGGCCTGCAGTTCCAGAGGACCTCAAAATGTTTACCTCGATAAACAAACTGAAAAAACTATATATGCTGTATGATTTAAAGCGAGACGTAACAGACCTCAAAACATCGGTCGAGTACAATAATGCTCAAATAGAAGATCTTAAGAAAGAAAACGCGGCACTCAAGGGAAAAATGGAGGAGCTGCAAACGACAACCATGCAATTAACGCAAGAAAATATTAAGCTTAAAAGCTCACTATTAGATCTACAGTGTAGAAGTATGAGAGAGAATCTAACTGTGTATGGGTATTAAGGAAGGAAACAAAGAAACTTGTCAAAGAATTCATGTTGAATCAGCTCAAAATGCCTGCGGAGGAAACCGAACGCATCCAGTTCGAAAGGGTCCATAGGCTGGGCCAACCAAGATCAGACGTCAGTAAACATTTACATTTACATCTTAGGCATTTAGCGGACACTCTTATCCAGAGCGACTTACAAGATGTGCATTAATACATGGTAGGAACAATCATAGTTAGTGCACAAGATCAGTGCAGTAATACAGCAATAGACATCATTGCAGGCGTCTGCGTACCATACCTGTAACACTGGGGGGAAAAAAGAAGGTTAGTGTTTTTTTAATTTTAGATTTATTTTGTTGAACTTTAAACAGTGGTGAAGACAATTTAGCTAGATGGACAGAGTTCAGTGATAGTGGAGTCTGAAAAGGTGGGTTTTGAGTCTCTTGCGGAAGATCGCAAGTGATTCCGCGGTCCTGACCGATTGCGGAAGGTCGTTCCACCAGTGAGGGGTCAGGACAGAAAGGAGGCGAGGAGCGGCTGCCAGGCGCCCGGAGGGATGGGACAGTCAGTTTGCCAGAGGAGGCAGAGCGGAGGGGTCTGGCTGGGGTGTATGGTGTGATGACTGTCTGGAGGTAAGGGGGAGCAGTACCTCTGGCCGCTTGAAAAGCAAGCACCAGTGATTTGAATCTGATGCATGCTGCGATGGGGAGCCAGTGCAGAGAGGAGAGTAGAGGGGTGATGTGGGTGAACTTCGGTTGATTGAACACCAGACGAGCGGCAGCATTCTGGACTAGTTGCAGTGGCTTGATGGCACAGGCCAGTAGGCCTGCCAGCAAGGAATTGCAGTAGTCCAGATGTGAGATCACCAGGGCCTGGACCAGGAGTTGTGTGGCCTCTTGGGTGAGGAACGGTCGGATCCTCTGGATGTTGTGCAGGGAGAATCGGCAGGTCCGGGTGATCGCTGCGATGTGGCCCGAGAAGTTGTCACAGCTGGTTGTCCAGGGTCACTCCAAGACTCTTGGCAGACTGGGATGGAGACACTAGTGTCCTGCAAGAAGTGTGAGCTGCCCCCATCAACCCTCACCCCCACACCTACCCCAGTCCCTGGATCTGGACCCCCTTCATGTGGTTTAGTCCCCCCCCACTGACTACCTAACACAGGAGGTGCAAAGTCATCCAGCCCTGAGTCACTTTGGACTGACCATGATACAGTCTTTTTTGGACACACCCTGTGCCGGCCAGAAGAGGATGGGCTTCCCCACTTTTAGTCTGGTAAGGTTTCTCCCTGTCAACTGTCAAGGGAGTTTTTACTTGCCACTGTCGCCTTAGGCTTGCTTTTGGCGGGGACTAGGCCTGGGTTCCCTTCTGTTAAGCAACATGAACAACAGAAGGTAACGCACAGAGTAATCTTTGGAGCGGATGAAGTATTATTGCTATGTAGGCTACTCAAGTAATAAGAACAAAGCTACTTTGCAACTTGTAAACTATATTAGCCCAACTTAAAATGAAAAATCAACAAAGCACTTGGAAACGTAACTTTAGCTAACCAAGTTAGCTATAAATAAAACACAGCAATGGCATAAAACTATGAACATATGTTACTGACTGGAGTTGGCTCATTGTTAGCCACGAAAACCAAGTTTAATCGCATCTTAAACTAAAAATACATATAGGTTTTTGGGTTCCCCCCCCATGTTTACGTACTATGTTAACCAATATCAGCAATCTTTCACCACACAACCCTTTTATTTTATTTTTATTTGACCTTTATTTAACCAGGTAAAATCAGTTGAGAACCAATTCTCATTTACAATGATGACCTGGGCAAGAGGCATCAGCAATCGTGTATAAACACAGTCAACACAAAACTACACATACAGTACAGGTACAAAAAATAAATACATAAATAAAAATGTAAAAAATAAATAAACCAATAAATAAACATTAAGTGCAAGAGCAGGTGAGTTACTGGATATTCTTTGTAGAGTTGTAACGGGAGAGAGAGAGAAAGAAAAGAAGGCTGGTCAGCAGGTGCAGCAGTCAACTATGACCTGTTGCAGATTTTGTTTGAACATGTTGAGGGATGTGAAAGCTGTGAGTTTGACTCTGTTTTGTAGTGTGTTCCAATCGTTTCCAACAGCAAAACGAAAGGAATTACGGCCAAAGACAGTACGGACTTTTGGAATGATGAGCATAATGAAATCACTGGATCTTAAATGGTAATTGCTGTTGGAAATGTGCAGGAGGTTTGAAAGGCAGCATGGTGTCTTTCCCAGAAGTGTTTTATAGACTAATTGCCGCCTGGTATGAAGGGAGGGCCAGTCAGCCAGTTTGTAGAGATCACAGTGGTGAGTGGTGAAGGGTGCACATGTGGCAAAATGGATTGCTGAGTGGTGGACTGCATCGAGCTTGCTAAGGATGCCCTTTGATGCCATTTTATAGACTGTATCACTGTAGTCAAACAAAGGAAGGATGGTCATTTTCACGAGAGTGTATTTGGTGGAATGTGTGAAAGAAGCCTTGTTTCGATACAGGAAACCAAGTCTAGCTTTGACTTTTGCCAGAAGGTTATTGATATGAGTATTAAATGAGAGAGATGAGTCCAACCAGAGGCCAAGGTATTTATAGGAGCTGACAAACTCCAGTTCTGAGCCATCAGCACTGAAAATCTTGGGGGGGCTAGAGATGTTGAGATTGTTTTGGTCTAAGATGGAGCCTTGAGGCACGCCTTTAGTGATGGGAAGTGGTTCCGACAAGATGTTTTCTGTCTTCACCCGCTGGACATGATTGACAAGGTAGCTGGCAAACCAGTTGCAGCATCTGCTAGACAGACCAGTGCTAGCAAGTCTTTGCAGGAGGATATTATGGTCGACCAAATCAAAAGCCTTGGCTAGGTCTATAAAGGCAGTTACACAGACTTGCTTGTTGTCCATGGCGGTAACAATGTCGTCAAGGACCTTCAGGGTAGCGGTGATGCATCTGTGGCCTGTCCTAAACCCAGACTGCAGGTCAGACAGAATGTGATTAGAGTCAATGAAATGAATCAGTTGTTTATGAACCAGTT
Organism: Aldrovandia affinis; assembly: GCA_029706075.1. NCBI lineage: Eukaryota > Metazoa > Chordata > Actinopteri > Notacanthiformes > Halosauridae > Aldrovandia > Aldrovandia affinis. Next base: position 49,125 of record JAINUG010000764.1, read on the forward strand.
TCTCTATGACTTTGGCCAGGCAGGGCAAGATGGAAAGATTTTCAGTGAGCGCTTGGTCATAATCACTGGTGGGCGTTTGACAGAGAGGCCAGAGCGAACGTATGCAATGGCACAGTGGTCACTCAAGTCTTGACTGAAGACTCCAGTTTGATAGTTTGATGGAGTGTTAGTGAGAATAATATCAATCAATGTGGCAGATGAGGGTGATTTCAAATTGTGTCTGGTTGGCTCAGTTATGAGTTGAAAAAGGTTTAGAGCAGGGGTTTCAAACTCAATTTACCTGAGGGCCAATGGGCAATCTTGAAATTCTCCTGGGGGCCGGAACATAGCCGGAGATCCTTTTGCGGGGAAAAAAAGTCCCGAAAACAGTCCCAAAAAAAGGTGTCAAAAACAGTAACTTTGTACAATGACTGGTAGGCCTACTCCCAAATGCTTTTAGTGTTTGCCAGATACTTGGCAACACTTTAGCTCAGAGAGTCTGTCAATGTTGGGCTTGAGTGATGCAGAACAGTGTTGCACTGTAATTCAATCAGCTGAATTTGCAGATCACCTGGTACTGTTTCCAGAGCAACAGAGAAAGGGTCAGCAAACATCTGGAAGGTGTCTCTGTATCTCCTGAAGTCTGCAAACCGCTGGTCAAATTCCTCCAGAAGCAGGTCAAGGGCAGCAGCATATTCTTTGCCTGCGTTTGTCTGCGTTCTCTTCTTCCAGCTTGCGTTGTACCAGCGCCACTAAACCGTTCCTTTTCCCTGTCATTGCTGGGGCTCCGTCTGTGGTAATGCCGGCCAATGCGCTCCACGGCAGCCCAGTCTGATCAATCGCTTCTGAGAGCTGGCCAAAGATTACATTGGCGGTTGTCCGACCATGCATTGTTTTCAAGCTAAGAAACTCCTCTGTGACATCAAAATGATCACTGACACCCCGAACAAATATAGCGAGCTGCGCACTGTCAGTGGAATTGGTACTCTCATCGAGTGCAACTGAGTATGCGCTGAGGTTTTTGCCTTTCTCGCGGAGCTGCACATCAATATCGTTTGCAAGTTCAACAGTACGTTCGGCTACCGTGTTTGCGGAGAGGCTGATGTTATTAAACAGGTGTTTCTTTTCTGGACACATAACTTCAGAAACCTTCAGTAGGCAATCTTTAATAAATTCACCATCTGTGAATGGCTTTCCAGCTTTTGCAATCATCGCACTCACCATGTAACTGGACAACACCGCCGCCTCGGATTCTTTTGTTGCTTTTTGGAAGAGGTTTTGCTTTTTAAGCTGTGAAACCATCTTCCCTCGTCCACTTCCTTGGTGTTTGCCGTACTGCTCCGCATGTTTCGTTGTGTAGTGGCGTTTGAGATTATATTCTTTCAGGACTGCAATTTTCTCTTTGCAAATTAGACGTTGCATTGCTGTTGAACTCGACAAAAAAATAATCCAGTGTCCACTTCTCCTGAAATTGTCTTTGTTCCTCATCGACTTTTCGCTTTGATTTTGACAGAGCCATTTTCACTAATTGCATTCATTCAATTCTGTGGGACAGATCGCGCTCAGTTAGCTAGCTACCGTATAACTGGTTGAATATATGCAGCATTTCGGATGGGAAACAAAGTAATTGAACATATTTATATATGCTTCCTTGGGGAATTACGAAGTGTGTTGTTATTGAGAACAACTACTTCAGAGGGCAGCAAGGGGGCGCCATGGGGGCCGGATGTGGCCCGCGGGCCGGGAGTTTGAGACCCCTGGTTTAGAGCATCAAATTGCTGTATGACTAAATCTGGGGGGTTGATCATATCCCAGTTTAAATCTCCCAACAGCGCAAACTCGGAGAAAATGTGAGGGGCCAGAAGTTGACTAAGAGCTGTTAGTGTACACGCTGGTGCAGAGGGTGGTCTATAGCAAACAGCAACAATAAGCTCACGGGCAACTATCACCAACGCCGTTGCTTCAATGTAACCTGCGCCGGATGCATTTCTTGCTAAGGTCAGAAGAGTGGTGACGTCTAAGTACAAGTGCGTTTCAAATGTAACGGATTTTAAGCGTTCTGCATTCTTGCACTCTCGGTAGAGAATTCTTTTGAGTGTACTTGGAAGTGCGTTCTTAGTGCACGAGAACACAGGATGCGAGTATGCAATTTGGGACACAGCCCAAGTTAAGAAAGGGCCTTGTTATAAAGGAAGGTTTTTAGGCCCAGATCCTGTGGTGCCCTCCGGTGGTCAGGGAGAGAGTTACACAGGCGAGGTGCGGTCGAGCAGAAGGCCCGATCCCCCATGGTGTGGAGCTTGGTCCTGGGGGCACGGAGGAGCAGGCTGGTGCTTGATCGTAGGTTGGTTCCTCTTGTAGAAGAATATCAACAATCCGATGAGGAATAAGGCCAACAGTCCACACAGAGCTAGAACCCATCTACCATCTGAAAGAAAAAAAGTTTTGTGATTTTATTTTCCATAAACCATTATTTCTTCAAAGGGGTATATTTTGGTGAAACATTCATCAGAGAAGAAATAAGTATGAATTCTTCAGATTTACAAATGGTTTAGTTATAACAAAAATAAGAGACACTGTGATTGGATGAAATGTCATGTGATATGTATTCACATTTGTTCAGGTTCGGGTTTTGCTTTTTACCGTTCCCTCCTCTCCTCATCGTATCCACCTCTTTTCTAAATCCATATTGGTAGGTACTCAAGGTTGGGAATAACATCACCAGTTAATCCAGATCTAAATAAAACTACAAATCTCCACCCAATAGAGGTCCCATGGGTGATGGCCACAATTGGCCATAGAATCGCCATTAGAGGGAGGGTTTCAGTCCACAGGGCATTACCTGCCTCATATCAGGAGTGACTCTTCTGCTCAAATGGGTGCCAGTGATCTGCTTGTTTCAGCTGCCCTAGCAGTGCAAGCCTCTGAAACAGCAGGTGTGGCAGCTTGCAGAGATTGCAGAGTGCTAAAAGGGGTCAACTAACTGCATGAATATTCAAGCATGTGCATGCAAGTCTGGGCCATTGAGAATGGGGGGGGGCAGTTGCGCATATTTACTTCACCTCGTGGCTGCTGGATGGAGCAGACTCCCAGGTCAATAGGGTCACTGGTGGCTCTGCTGACAGGATTCTTGGCTGTGCACGTGTATGTTGTGGACTCAGATGGAGGGAGAGGGTATATCTCCATCTCTTGACCCAGGTGCAAACAGCTGTTGTTGCCACCAGGGGGCAGAGTTTCCCAGCTGTACGTCACTTCATTCCCCGAATGCTGGAGCAGCTCAGACTGATGTTATTCCTCCGACACTCAACTGTGATGTTGGGTTTAGAGACGCTCTCTATAGGAAATCAGAGTCAATTTAATTACATGCTGATATTCTAGAAACTTATATTTAAATATACGCTTAGAGCTAACATTATGACTATTTGAATTTCACAACATGTATATTTGGTCATAATTATACTACATACCAAAAACCTCCTAAGAGGGTTGAGAACATTCAGATTAATAGAGTATTGTCTTTTCCCACTGTAGATTAAAAAACTATGAAAGTATATACATATATATGAATTTAAAAGTATATTTGCTTTCTCAACTATAATAAAATATCATGCTCTTTCCATCACAATTAAATTCTGTATTCACTACACTGAATAACACACTGTGCAGATGCAAAAACATTCACACATATGTGAAACCTTCTTTCTGCACACTTACCAAAAACCTGCAGGTGACATCTTGAGACCTTTGGGGGTTTTAAGTCTGACATATAGTTTATTTTAATGTGATAAAGGCCAGAGTCAGAGAGCTGAACATTATTCATACGTATTGAGCCGTCCTCTTGAATGTCAATGCGATGTTCATATAAGCTATGTAATTCATGTGTTTTATATTTAGAGAACCAGGAAACTACAACAATGGATTTAAAAGTCAGCTCAATTATGGCAGTTTGGTCTCCCTCATGTGAGAGAGGAAACAGGACGCTCTGCCCCACTGTCACGTTGGTGATGGAACCAGCAGCTGCCACTGTAATCCCCTCAGTCCTCCCACACTGGCACACTGTAACACATAGGGGGTTATTCACAAGACGGGGGTTATTCTCACTAACAGAAGAGTTGCTCTTGCCTGTTGAGGTGGGAGGAATCCTGAAACTGGAACTGGGACTGAAACTGGCCCTCACTGGGAGTCACTATAGTCAAATGTGTGTTGCCCCATGAGCGCTCGCATGGTCAGGATTTGATTGCAGAACATGCAGCAGGGTCAATTGGCTTTAACTGGGTGTGCAATATGGTTTAAAATAATGATGCTATTTGCAATTAAATTCAATATGAAATAGTAGCACACTTGTGGCACAAAAGTACCGCTAACTAACACTGTTGCACATTGCTAGAGATACCGTTAAATGATTCTTGCTGTCGCTAGTACATGAAATAATGCAGCAGAACACCTTGTATCCTGCACACCAACACACAACTAACATTCAAATTCCAAATACTAACTTTATTTAAAATGAAAATACTAACAGTGTGCTCAATTCCTTTCCCACATGACCTCTTACTAACATTTCAAGTCCAGTTCTCTCTCCCTGAAGGTATGTTTTCTCCAATGAGCACTGTCTCCATTTTTCACTCTCTCTGCCATGTAAATGTATTCTTAGATTAGAGTAATTCATTTAATAAATTAGTAGTACTTTTTGCTGACTCATTGCTGGTCACTTGAGAATGAGCTGGGATAGCATGCATAAATTGAACATTTATTTGAAAGGTTTTCATATTATTCTATATAAAATGAATGGGCTCCAAGCAAAGAACAGTGGAAAGTTTCAAATGTAAATTACCTAGTGCACAAAGAAGCATGCTTACAGCAGAGACCCATCTTGGTCTTTTGAGAGGTTTCCTTTGATTGTTCATTCTTTATAACTGTAAAACCATCCTGTAAGAGAGTAAAACATAAATGTAAACCCTTAACCTCTTAAGGGTAAGGGTAAGGAAGGAATGGGATTAAGAGGGCAGGTGGTGGGACGGTGGGAGAGGACAAGTTGAAGGATGTCTGAGTCAGGGAGGGGCAAGAAGGATGACAGAGCAGTGAGAGGTTTAGGCAGCGAGATGGGTGAGGGAGAGTTAGGTGAGGGTCACATGTCATTGACCTTCTCATGAAAGAAGGATGCAAAGTCATCCGCGGTTAGAGAGGAGGGGGTGGGGGAGGAGGAGGGGTGAGACTTAGCAGAGGAGAGGCTAGAGGAGAAGGAAGCCAGGAGTGTGTGGAAATCAGTCAGAGCCACAGGGGATTTCGATTTTCTCAATTTCCTTTCTGCCGCTCGCAGTTTCAGTCGGTTAGCCAGGGGGCGGGGGGGGGGGGCGGAGATGAGCAGGTTTATCCACTAAACCGACTCCATTCGGGGAGGGTAGAGTCTCTCCTTCTAGGTAATCTAGAAGAGACGATATGCCAAAGTAAAAGGGTTGGGTAATATGCCTTACCTATCCCAAGGCCTATGTGGGAACAAACAGGGAATCCACATACACTTTCAATCTTTCACACGTTCAATCTCTTACAGTCTCTCTCAAACAGCCGAAACAATAAGGCAGGGTCTTGGAGGAAGCAATCACAGGGTTTTTATGGAGGGGCAGGTGATTGATGGAGGCGGGACCAGGACATACAAATGATTGACAGCGGGGAAGGTGAATGGAATGGCGGATGACACTCCTGCAGAACAACACGGAGAAACAGAGAAGACAAAAACACACATACACGTGGAACGTAGGGCTGGGCGATATGAGCTAAAATTCATATCACGATATTTTCCACTGTCCAGACGATATCGATATAATATCATGATATATGAGAAAAAAAATCTGAATCACATTTTAATAGCCCTTCTTAGTTAAATGACATTAGTTAAGGCATAATATGTATTTTAACCTTATATAACCAGAAAGAGTGAGGCATTGGACATAGTATGCACCTGAAAAGTTTATTTATTTATTGTGCAATTGTTTTTCTCAAACATGCAACATGAGGTAGGTAGGCCTATATGAATTAAATAAAATATTTCAAGAACACAGGAGATAAAGAAAATTGAAGCATTTTTTGCTACATGGAAAATAAGGTCATTACAAACTCAAATATGTTAAAAACTGTAACCTTTTCAAACTAAACCTTTCAAGCCTCAACCATCAAGTATCAACCAATCTTCACATCAACCTTCTTCACAAGTTCCGTGCCAGGAATACCAGCATGTTGACTGTTTCTGGCTTCAGTGCTGCCCTGTGATATGTGACCACATTGCCCCCAGTGCTGAATGCCCTCTCAGAGGGGGAACTTGTGGCAGGGATGCAGAAGTGCTGAATGCCCTCTCAGAGGGGGAACTTCTCAGGGATGGGGGAACTGCCCCAGTGCTGAATGCCCTCTCAGAAGATTGCCCCAGTGCTGAATGCCCTCTCAGAGGGGGAACTTGTGGCGGGGATGCAGAAGTGCTGAATGCCCTCTCAGAGGGGGAACTTGTGGCGGGGATGCAGAAGTGCTGAATGCCCTCTCAGAGGGGGAACTTGTGGCAGGGATGCAGAAGATTGCCCCAGTGCTGAATGCCCTCTCAGAGGGGGATCTTGTGGCAGGGATGCAGAAGTGCTGAATGCCCTCTCAGAGAGGGGGAACTTGTGGCAGGGTTAGGGTTAGGGTTAGGGTTAGGGTTAGGGTTAGGGATGCAGAAGTACTTATTTGCCAGACAACTCACACGTGGGAAGCTAGATCTGTGAAATCGCCACCACTCCAAAGGATCAGACTCACGGTCTGCTGCCATCGCCAGAATGTAGCTGTTCAGCTCTTGCTCGGTGATCTGCCTCTGTGAACATGAGGCAGGTGCACTGTTGGTCTTCTTAAACAAGCTCCCAACGCTCTTCTTGGGCTTCTTGGCTGATTGTGGAGCAGTGGCAGCTTCTTTCTCCCTGTCAGTGTGATCCTCTGCAAGAGGCGATTCTCCCAGGGCTGTGTTCTCCACCAGGAGGGCTTCGGTCTCTGAGGCAGCTCTCACCTTAATACATAACAATAATAACACTTTATTTGTATAGCACCTTTCATACATAAAATGCAGCCCAAAGTGCTTTACATTTGAAACAATAAAACAAGAACAAATAAATAAATACCTTAATGTCCTCCAGTTTCTCAGTGGACATGTACCTGGTCTTGAATCTTGGGTCTAGAAAGGTAGCCATGGAGAGCAGCTCATCTGTTGCAGGGTCAGTGCACTTGTCATTCAACTAATCAAGAACCTTAACCTTGATCTCCTGGGTCAGTTCTGTATCGCCCTCGTTCGGATTCAGAACCTCTGCATTTAACAGATGGATGACAGGCTTCAAATAGGACACACTCACATACGCTTCTCCTGACAGGGCATCTGTAAAGTCCTGGAGTGGCTTCAGTGCTGCTGTGACCGATTCCAAGACCTGGATGTCTTGCCAGGTAGGTACAAGGTGCCGTGTCTTTTTGTCTGCTGCCAGGGCTTGTGTAATGGCCTTTTCCTGCTCCAGGACTCTTTCCATCATCTGCAGACGAGATCCCCACCTTGTCGGGGATTCTGTGATGAGCTTGTGCAGGGGCAGGCTTTGTTCATTCTGTGCTCTCATCAGGGCCTTCTGCTTTTTCCAGCTGTATGAGAACATGCTAACTACCTTCTTACACACCCCTGTGGCCCGGGAAACCGCACACCCCTGTGGCCCGGAAGCGTTTTGGACACTCCTCTCTGGAAATTGGATATAAGAAATCAAAATAATAGGGTGAAAAATAATTACAATAGAATCACAATGCAATAGCAATCACAATACAATAGAAATCACAATCTGCTATAATTACAACAATGTAATGTACAACATGGACACTGGACATTACACATCTAATAGATACATATATTTACATTCAACTGTTACACATTTTACAAATCTGATGTGCTTCGATTTAGCCTACATGACTGATGTGAGCTGTATTTTTTCTTAATAGTAAGCATCATACAGTGTAGGCTACAGTCTTGAAACTTACCAATAGCATTGTGCAGCCTGTGTCCGAAACACCCAAGGTTTGCCCACTTGTTCAGCTGCAATGCTTTGATCATGTTCGATCCGCTGTCGGTCGTCATACATACTTGATGCGACTCTTTTAAGCCCCAGGACGACAGTGTGTCCCTCAGCCCGGCTGCGATTATTTCCCCGGGGTGGTCGTCTGGGAAATAAGAGGTCTGTAGGCATTTGCTTTGCAGTTTCCAGTCACCGTCAATGTAATGGACTGTGAGGCTTATGTATGGTTCTGTGGTACGGCTTGACCATAGATCGGAAGTGGTGGAGAAGAATGCAACGTTACTTATTTCGCTGTAAACTCTGTCCCGACATTTGGTGTAAAGCTGTGGCAGGCATTTTTGGCTAAAATGTTTACGGCTCGGTATCTCATATCTTGGGTCCAGAGTTTGAATCAGCTTTCTGAAACCCTCTTTCTCCACAGTTTGAATGGGTACCATGTCCTTCGCTATGTGATGTGTTATTGCACCTGTTATGTCTTTCAATTTTTTGCTCGTCTTGTCATAGCGAGTACGGCAGCGAATGATGACTTGATTGATTGCTGAGTGAGAGTCTGGCTTGTCTTCGGGCGAACTCCTGGGCTAACTGTTTCACGCATTCGGGTACATTCCTCATATTCACGGACATGCATGGTTTTCAGGTGGGTAAACAGGTTGCTGGTGTTTCCACCTTTGGCTAAAATAACACGGCGAAACAACTTGCATAATATTGTTTGTTGGTCGAGGTCGGAGTGTAAGGGTTGGTGGTGATAGGCGCCACTCGCAGAAACCCTAGGGGATCGAAGACTGAACCAGTCTAACCACTAGCTCTGCAAAACAGAGAAATAGGGAAGATAATAACCAGGGAGGAACGGAAAATCACACCCAACGGGTGGTTACTCCAAGTGTCTGTAAACACAAAGGCTATGATAGCCAAACGAACCAGATTGTAACCTGAGCCAGTCGAACCGAACTGAACAAAAGCAACCTGAGTCAAAGCACCGGCCAGCGGGCAAGGTTCTTTTTAATAGGTACAAACTAAATAAGTTCGTAAGTTAAGACACGAGTTTCCCAAAACAATAAAGGCTAGGAGAGCCGAGAGAACATGGTGTAACCCGGAAACAGTCTAACAGACTGAACAACAGGAACCCGAACGAAAAGCGCTTAATAGCGAGAAGGGTTCTTAAAGTAGGTACAATTACACATGTTCCTTTGTTTACATAACACCAAAAAGTTCTGAGCGTCCGAAAACGCGAAAAGCTAGGAGAGCCACAGAACCACATTGCAACCCGAAACAGTCGAAGTGACTGACAAACGAAACCCAACAAAAGCCCATAACAAACGAGCAAGGTTTCAAATGAAGGTACAATTTAAATAAGTATTATGTAAATACCTGAACCAATAGTTCTGAACTTCCGAAACGTGAAAGGCTAGGAGAGCCAACAGAACAAGGTTGTCACTCGAAAAACAGTCTAAACGACTGAACAAACGAAAACCAAATGAAAAGCGCTTAATAGCGAGCAAAGATTTTTATTAGTAAGTGACAAGTAAATAATTTATTATGACCGGACATAACCAAAAGTTCTGAGCGTCCGAGAACGCGGAAGAGCTAGGAGAGCCCACAGAATAACATGGTAAGACCTGACCCACAAGTTCTGAACGTCCGAAAACTCAAACGGTTAGGGGGACCGCAGAACAGCAGGGCACAACTTGACCCACATCTGACATCCGCAAAAACTTGAAACAGTTAGGGGATCGGCAGACAGCAGGGCACAACTTGACCCACATCTGACATCCGCAAAACTTGAAACAGTTAGGGGATCGGCAGACAGCAGGGCACAACTTGACCCACATCTGACGTCCGCAAAAACTCGAAACGGTTAAGGGGGACCGACAGAACCACAGAGTAAAACCTATACCAAGAGACAGCCTATCAGACTGTACAAAAGAAACTTACGAAAACGCTCCTAACCACGAGCAAAGTTTCTAATGTAGGTACAATGAAAAAGATTATGAAAAGTTCTGAGCGTACGAAAACGCAGGGGGCTAGGGGAGCCACCAGAACCAAATTGTAACCCGGAAACGGCCTAGGCGACCGAACAAAAGAAACTTACGAAAACACTCCTAACCACGAGCAAAGTTTCTAAAGTAGGTACAATGAAAATGGTTATGAAATTGTAACCTGTAAACAGCCTAGACGACTGAACAAAAGAAACTTATGAAACGTTCCTAACCACGAGCAAAGTTTCTAAAGTAGGTACAATGAAAATGGTTATGAAATTGTAACCTGTAAACAGCCTAGACGACTGAACAAAAGAAACTTATGAAACGTTCCTAACCACGAGCGAAGTTTCTAATGTAGGTACAAAAGGTTATGAAATTGAACCCGTAAACAGCCTAGACGACTGAACAAAAGAAACTTATGAAACGTTCCTAACCACGAGCGAAGTTTCTAATGTAGGTACAAAAGGTTATGAAATTGAACCCGTAAACAGCCTAGACCATTGTTTCTCAACCGGGGGTACGCGTACCCCTAGTGGTACGTGGGGGAATTGCAGGGGGTACTTGGAAATGTTTTTTGAAACCTCAAAATAAATATAAATTAATTGTATTTTGCAAAATAAATAAATAAATAAAATAAAAAAGAATAATGAATGTTGAAATAATATTCTATATAAGGCCATCAAAATTAAGACAACGTGTTTTTAAAATGAACCAACCGGTCCTCCATATTTGCGCCACAACTGAAATATCAAAATATCTTTTGTAATTATTAATGGTGAATCTTAATAAAATGTTTTTTTTTAAATCAAAATATCTGTGTTGGCTGCTTACACGTGAGGTATATGCCTATATATATATATATATATATATGTATATATAGGTATATATAGGCCTATATATGTATATATAGGCCTATATATATATTATGGGTAGGGGGTACTTGGGGATTGTTGAAAATATTTTAGTGGTACAGAGCACAAAAAAGGTTGAGAACCACTGGCCTAGACGACTGAACAAAAGAAACTTATGAAACGCTCCTAACCACGAGCGAAGTTTCTAATGTAGGTACAAAAGGTTATGAAACGACCTTAAACCAAAACTCTGATTGTCCAAAACATGAAAGGCAGTTAACCAAAAGAACCAGTTAGTAACCCGAACAGTCAAGCTGACTGAAAACACAGAAACCCCACTAAAAGCTCTCGTAATCAGCAAGGGTCCTAATGAAGGTAAACTAAATAAGTTCTTTGGTAGACACAGAGTTTTCCCCAAAACGCAAACGGCTAGGAGAGCCAAAAGAACAAGTTAGTAACCTCAAAGCAGTCGAACAGACTGACAAACGAAAACCAAACGAAAAACCCCCATTAGAGAGAATGGTTTCCACAAAAGGTACAACTAAATAAGATCTTTCGTTTTAAAAGGGATTGAATGGAGATGGTCATTTTCTAAAGGAAGTCTTTGTGTAAGTCTTCATGAACGTCTTGAAAAAGACATTCTACCTTACCGGCTACAAATCGTAAAGATGGCTTACGATTTCGCCCCGATCAGAAGCCCAGGTGCGGTTAATATAGGGAGATAATTGAACACTCGTTTCACCTGTGCACATTCCAAAGGGACGGCGCAACACCGCCATCTGGTGGCGAATCTGGGGAACAACCGTGACACGGAGATTTTGAACCCAAACCAGTTCCAAACAACAGAAGCCCCCTTTCTTTTTAACCAATTCGTCATCATCCTACTCTTGAGCAACATCACTTTCTGCGTGTTCGCTCATTTTCGATTCTTCACTTTTGCACTTGTAATAGGCTATATATATTAGTACGTAGTCTGCCTGCTAACTGCAGCTGCCTCCACGCTTGTTTGTTGCTACATGCGCGCAACAAATGCATAAAACGTCCGCTGAAAACAATAGGTCAACATATTAACATGCTTCTTTTCTTCGTAGGAACCTGGAGGTTAGATTAAAATAAAAAATAGATGTAGCTACTAACTACTATCACTCAATTGAAATTTTGAACAAAACAATATGAATGCCGAATTAGAATTTATGAATATATAACGGTATCCACGGTATAGCAAAAATCCATATCGTGGCGCAGCATAATACCGGT
>JAINUG010000765.1:0-5000 GCA_029706075.1 Aldrovandia affinis
GTCGACTCTAATACCGGTACCCCAGAACCACTCCTGTGCGGCGGAACTGTGTGTGTCGGCTTCCCTCCCCCTCCCTGGGGCGGACAGCCAATTGCCGCCCCGATGGCACTCCCAGCCAGAGCTGACTCTGGCGCGACGGGGAATCTAACCCCAGTCGCCGTGGCCAGCGTCGGACGTTGAAACCACTAGACCACGCGGGAGGCCCCTCAAGTTCTTCTTAGCGGAAGGACTGGGGGCTTGCTCACCGGGTGCTCCTGGCCCAGGGGTTTCATGCGCTGCTCCACGCTGCTGTGCTCAAACAGGGCCACGATCAGCCGGGCGGCAGGCCGGTCAGCTTCTGGTGCTCCGGGGAGCTCAGATTGCAGGACCTCAGGGCGTTCTCCGTGGCTGAACGCTGGTACTGAAGCTTCAGCTTTTCCATGAAGATCTCTGCCTTCGCCCAGGACTCCTCCTGTTTTGGTCAAAACGGGGAGCAATTACGGATCTGAGATGACTGAAAAACCATCAGGGGAGTCTGATCCAGAGATACCAGTATGAGTATTTGTTAACGAGCATATGAATGAATCCATGAGCGTTTACGCTTTCCATCAGGCAAAACCATAATTGCGCCGTAATTTTCCATCAGGCAAAACCATGGGACTACTGGCCACAATGTGCATTGGCCAGGATTCAAAACCATACCCTGGAACCCAGTGTTTTATCAGGATGAGCTGGCCTCCAGCCCCAGTGTTGTGCACAATATGACTGCTATTCTAAAGCTGCAAAAGCTGTTGCATGTAGCCATTGCAGGACATGATATAGAGTAAAACAACCACCACTCCCAGCACTTACAAACCGCAAGAACAAAGTCACACTCTCACCTCTATTATAAACCATTTTAAATGGAAACACTGTGGCCTGCCCTACGCACGAAGGGCACATTAATGAAGTCATAGGTCAAATAATCTTTTTCAAAATTAAAAGCCTATTAGCTTCTACTAACTAGAAGCCAATGTATACAATTAGGGCACCTACCAAGGACGCTTGCTAAATAATAACTTGTTGCCATGCAGCTTATCTAATTAGCTTCCTGAATACCAAACATTTATCCGATTCAGTGAGACCATTGCCCCCTACGAAAAAAGTGCTCGCAAGTGTGAGATCCACTTTGGGTGAATTGAGTGGTTTAGGAACTGTGGAAAAATGGCTAACCTACCTAGCCAAATGCATAATGTACACTGGTGAAACTTAACAAAACGAGTATACCGAAATTAAGAACTTCAAACTTCAAGATTACAACCTCTCTCCACATTACAAAGCTTGCACCAGATGAATTCCCCTCATTTCTAAACTTAGCTCTGCCCAGCCACAATGTCACACCCCAGAACTCGGTGAAATACTTTAACTCTTTAGTTGGCAGTAGAATTTGAAAACACTCCTGCAGATGCGCAACAATTTTCAACAAAACAAAACGTACAGTGATGCATGTGAAAAAAACTGTTTTGCTCCAGATAGTAGTGAAAATGGACGTTTCTTTTAAAACGTTCAGCAATCTGCGTGAACACACACACACGCACGCACGCACGCACGCACGCACGCACACACACACACACACACGCTCACACACACACACACACGCACGCACGCACGCACGCACGCACGCACACACACGCACGCACGCACGCACACACACGCACGCACACACACACACACACACACACACACACACACTCACACACACACACACACACACACACACACACTCACACACACACACACACACACACACACACACACGCTCACACACACACACACACACACACACACACGCACACACACACACACACACACACACACACACACACACACACACACACACACCTTAAGGATGGCAGCGCTGAGGCCGATCACCAGCTCGTTGGTGCTGTGCAGTCGGGGGATGATCTGCAGGGCGCGTTCCAGGGCATCCGTGTGGCCTAGCGACTCCCCCTGGCTGACGCCGGTATCGCCCATGCCCCCCTCGTCCCCTCCGAGGTCCTCGTCCGACTCCTGTTGCTTCAGCAGGGTGGTGATGTACAAGTTCAGAGCCGCGTCACCGTCCAGATCAAACGTGCTGCAGACAGAGAACACAGGTACAGGTAACAAGCTGTATTTATGCTAATTCCATTACCAAGATTAGTACATTAGTTCCATTTTACACAAGATGGAGTGGTCCATTATTTTCTTTTTTCTTTTTATCAACAAAAAAATATTGAGGGCTTAGTGCGTAAGGGGCGTAAGTGACATTTTGGATAAAAATATATCAATGTTATATATATAAATGGAAAGCTCTTGATGAGCTCCATATAATGGTAAAAGGGCACATGCATCATGCTTTACTGTATTGAAATATAGCTCAAAACCATAAAGACACATTTCAAACCTTGGGGGAAGTTTGGTGCGAAAAGGGCTTAAGTGTACACAGTTTGGTGTGAAAAGGGCGTAAGTGTGCATTTACGCCCTTTTCACACTAAACTAACCACTTTCCCACTGATGCATTATGGACCTGCCCACTTGACAGCAGTTAGGACAAAATGGCTGACAAGAAGAGAACAAACACAACACACAAAAAATGATGAGGTTAAGTGCATTAAGAATAAGGAAGGAACTTTGGTTTACAATAATAAGGATATTGCTAACACTCTAAACAGTTACTTTGTTGAGAGCTTTACTAGAGAAGAGGTTATAAATATGCCTAAATGTATATAGCCAATTTACATCATGATTTGGAGGACTTTGAGATAAGGGACATAGAACTACTAGAAAAACGACAAAAACTTAAGACAAATAAGGCAGCAGGCCCTGATATTTTATGCAATCCATAAACACTGGAGAAATACCAGATGACTGGAAGCAGGGTAGTATAATTCCAATATATAAGAAGGGGGACCGTACTGACCCAGGGAACTATAGGCCTGTTAGTTTAACTTGCATCTCATGTAAAATACTGGAATGTATTATTAGGGATAAGTTGGAATCATTCTTGAAACATAATAGTATTTTAAGGGAGAACCAACATGGTTTTCTCAAGGTGACTTTGCATGCCTAACAAACCTCCTGGACTTTTTCGAAGAGGTTACAAAGTGTGTTGACCTGGACCAGGCTTATGATATTATATATTTGGACGTTCAAAAAACATTTGACAAGGTACTACATGCAAGGCTCATTGTTCAAATGAATTCATTGGAAAACAGTAGGAGGGGTCGTATCTGACCTAGGTGTTGTTGGCAGTGAAGTCCTGCATTGATGGGTGTTGGGACCTCTGCTCTTCCTTATTTACATAAATGGTCTTGATAGGGACATTAGAAGCAAAATAGTTACATTTGCAGATGATACTAACCTTGATGGTTTGGCAAACAGTTTGGAATCGACTAAAGTAATCCAAGATGATTTAAACAAAATCCAACAATGGGCAGAAACGTGGCATATGACATTCAATATTGCTAAATGTAAAGTTATACATGTGGGAAATAAAAACATTAGACAGGAGTATTTTATGGGAGAAGAAAAATTTGTAGGTGTTAAATTTCAAAAAGGCTTAGGAAATGTAGTTGATCAAAGTCTATCTGCATCTAAGCAGTGTGCTACAGCAGTGAAAAAGGCCAACAGGATGCTGGGGTACATAGCAAAAACTATTGAGTATAAATCAAAGGACGTTATATTAATGTTATACTGTATAATGCCTTCGTCAGACCTCACTTAGAGTACTGTGTGTAGTTCCGGGCACCACACTACAAGAAAGATATAGAAGCTCTTGAAAAAGTTGCTTTTAGAAAAACTAAATTGGTACGAAAGGTAAAAGTTATGAGGATAGACTTAAGGCGCTCAATCTATTTAAGTTTAGCAAACGGAGACTTATGGGGGATTTGATTGAGTTTTTTGATTCCTAAAAGGGATTAACAAAGTGAACTACTAAAGATTTTTAAATATAAGTTCAGTTAGCAGAACAAGAGGCCACAGGTGGAAATTAGTTAAAGGCAATTTTGGCATGGATATTTAGTTTGAGATATTACGTTTTTCTTTATACAGAGAGTTGTCAATGCCTGGAACAGCTTAGTAGAGGCAGAAACACTTGGGCTATTCAAGTCCAAGCAGTACTAGATACTCTTCAGATTAGGACATGACAAGCCTAGATGGGCTGAACGGCCCGTTCTCCTCATTATGTACTCTTATGTTCTTATGTTCTAAAAGGAAGCATACCACAAGCTTATGAGCAGGTCTACCACTCTCTTAACATTGAAAATTAGGCCTAATAGGCTCACACAGTTCACTTAAGACAGTTACAACAAGTAGTTGAGCAAAGTAAGATGAACTCAAAGTTGCAGATTGCAATTTAAAAAATGAATGTTTTTACAGTTTCATGATACTGTACTTAAAGCACTGTATACTCGACTCTAACTTCAAAACATTACCTTTGAATGCCTGTAATGCTGAAAATATTAAATTAATATACATTGTAATGTTCTTTTTGTTATATAAATATTTCTGATGGTTAGAATGAAATTACTTCACTCCACGTGTCAAACTGTGCACACTGCATACTAGGACTAATGAAAGATTTTTTAAAGTAAATACTATGTTATACTAAGAATGTGTCTATGTTATTAACTAAGAATAAACAAAAATGATAAAGTTCTTGAAATTAGTTGCCAAAATTATTCAACAGCTTGCCAGGTCGGGTAGTAGAGGCAGATGTAGTACTAGATACTCTTTAGATTAGGACATGATGAGCCTAGATGGGCTGAATGGCCAGTTCTCATCATTATGTATTCTTATGTTCTCATGTTCAAGTTCTTCTTAGCGGAAGGACTGGGGGCTTGCTCACCGGGGTGCTCCTGGCCCAGGGGGTTCCGCATGCGCTGCTCCACGCTGCTGTGCTCAAACAGGGCCACGATCAGCCGGGCCGGCAGGCCGGTCAGCTTCTGGTGCTCCGGGGAGCTCAGATTGCAGGACCTCAGGGCGTTCTCCGTGGCTGAACACTG
>JAINUG010000765.1:10000-50000 GCA_029706075.1 Aldrovandia affinis
AAAGTGAACTACTAAAGATTTTTAAATATAAGTTCAGTTAGCAGAACAAGAGGCCACAGGTGGAAATTAGTTAAAGGCAATTTTGGCATGGATATTTAGTTTGAGATATTACGTTTTTCTTTATACAGAGAGTTGTCAATGCCTGGAACAGCTTAGTAGAGGCAGAAACACTTGGGCTATTCAAGTCCAAGCAGTACTAGATACTCTTCAGATTAGGACATGACACGCCTAGATGGGCTGAACGGCCCGTTCTCCTCATTATGTACTCTTATGTTCTTATGTTCTAAAAGGAAGCATACCACAAGCTTATGAGCAGGTCTACCACTCTCTTAACATTGAAAATTAGGCCTAATAGGCTCACACAGTTCACTTAAGACAGTTACAACAAGTAGTTGAGCAAAGTAAGATGAACTCAAAGTTGCAGATTGCAATTTAAAAAATGAATGTTTTTACAGTTTCATGATACTGTACTTAAAGCACTGTATACTCGACTCTAACTTCAAAACATTACCTTTGAATGCCTGTAATGCTGAAAATATTAAATTAATATACATTGTAATGTTCTTTTTGTTATATAAATATTTCTGATGGTTAGAATGAAATTACTTCACTCCACGTGTCAAACTGTGCACACTGCATACTAGGACTAATGAAAGATTTTTTAAAGTAAATACTATGTTATACTAAGAATGTGTCTATGTTATTAACTAAGAATAAACAAAAATGATAAAGTTCTTGAAATTAGTTGCCAAAATTATTCAACAGCTTGCCAGGTCGGGTAGTAGAGGCAGATGTAGTACTAGATACTCTTTAGATTAGGACATGATGAGCCTAGATGGGCTGAATGGCCAGTTCTCATCATTATGTATTCTTATGTTCTCATGTTCAAGTTCTTCTTAGCGGAAGGACTGGGGGGCTTGCTCACCGGGGTGCTCCTGGCCCAGGGGGTTCCGCATGCGCTGCTCCACGCTGCTGTGCTCAAACAGGGCCACGATCAGCCGGGCCGGCAGGCCGGTCAGCTTCTGGTGCTCCGGGGAGCTCAGATTGCAGGACCTCAGGGCGTTCTCCGTGGCTGAACGCTGGTACTGAAGCTTCAGCTTTTCCATGAAGATCTCTGCCTTCGCCCGGGACTCCTCCTGTTTTGGTCAAAACGGGGAGCAATTACGGATCTGAGATGACTGAAAAACCATCAGGGGAGTCTGATCCAGAGATACCAGTATGAGTATTTGTTAACAAGCATATGAATGTATACCTCCATGAGCGTTTGCGCTTTCCATCAGGCAAAACCATAATTGCGACCGTAATTTTCCATAATTGACACTACGGCCAATTATGCACTGCCTTGTGGGACTACTGGCCACAGTGTGCATTGGCCAGGATTCAAAACCATACCCTGGAACCCAGTGTTTTATCAGGATGAGCTGGCCTCCAGCCCCAGTGTTGTGCACAATATGACTGCTAGCAATGCAACATTTGCAAAAGCTGTTGCATGTAGCCATAGCAGGACATGATGTAGCGTAAAACAACCACCACTCCCAGCACAAACCACAAGAACAAAGTCACGCTCTCACCTCTATTATAAACCATTTTAAATGGAAACACTGTGGCCTGCCCTACGCACGAAGGGCACATTAATGAAGTCATGGGTCAAATAGCTGCAAGCTCTGCAGCATGACGGCCACTGGACCCAACAGGGCTTTCAGGAAGTCCACATCCAGAGAGAGAGAGAGAGAGAGAGAGAGAGAGAGAGAGAGAGAGAGAGAGAGAGAGACAGAGAGAGACAGAGAGAGAGAGAGAGAGAGAGAGAGAGAGAGAGAGAGAGAGAGAGATAAAGAGATAAAGAGATAAAGAAAGACACGCGATAAAGCGCATGCACACACACACACACACACACACACACACACACACACACGCAGAGGGAGACACATTTGAATATGTTCAGTTTGAAAAAGACTTGGGAGTAGTAGCTGATCCCTGAAGTAGAATGGGGATGTGCAATTATCCCGATAACGAAAGTCTAAACCAAGTCAGCAAGATAACTTTAGCCTGAATGTGCCATTGAGATACAAAGGTAGTTTACCCGAGAAATTAGGCCAACGTTCAATTCGCCTGGAGTAGTTAAACCTGCTATGAGGAACAGGGCCCAGACAATTGATAAAATAACAATAGTGAATGAAAAATGTGGTTTTATTCCGTCTAAACTATATCAATATATTCAAACATAAGAGCCTTGGATAGAATAACTAATATTGCACAGATTTTCATTTTTCTGTGTGGAAGTTTAAGAAAAAGCAGATCCCTGTTATTTGTTAAATCCAATTTAGAGAGGACAGTGGTCTCAAATAGTATTTGTGGAAAATGGGAGGAGTGGCTATTTGAATACTCAATCTTTACATCTGCAGATTAGTCATGTTTAATGTCTAATGGCTTCAAACACACATCCCTACAAGTTGCCCACTTATACAACTCATCAGTGGGTGAATTGTGGTTTCTATCACTCTTATATTCTCCTCCTCACTTCCCCTAAACTCCTCTTTGTCTCCCAAAGCCGACCGGTCATTTCAGGCTGGAGGGCCTTCTCATGTGCAACAGCCATTTTGGATGTCGAATGTAAGAGTGCACTCCTCCCTCATTTTCCACCACATGGCCTGAAATGGCGTGATAGCGTGTGACGCACAGGGTGAGTGAGGGCGAAACTGTTTGAAAGCTGTGACCGCACACCTGCTAATAATAGCTGTCATCACAGCACAGAGTTTTTCCTTGCCACTGTTGCCGTTAGGCTTGCTTTAGGGGGGGTCTAGGCCTGGGTTCCCCCTCTGTTAAGCGTTTTGTGACAATTCTATTGTGAAAAGCGCTATACAAATAAACTTGATTTGATTTGATTTGATCACAGCTATTCTGAAGACAGCTTTCATTCACCTCAGAAATGTTGCCAAAGTACGGCCGTTTTTAACACAAGTGGATGCAGAGAAATTAGTTCACTCTTTTATTACTAGCAGATTAGACTACTGCAATGCCCTCTTCACCGGGCTGCCCAAAAAGTCAATAGAGAAACTTCAGCTCATTCAAAATTTGGCTGCTAGACTTTTAACAAAGACCAGAAAGAGAGAGCATATCACTCCTGTCCTAACCACCCTGCACTTGCTCCCTGTTTCCTTTAGAATTGACTTCAAGGTACTTTTACTCACCTACAAAACTCTAAATGGCACAGCACCCACATACATTTCTGATTTTCTAATCTCATATCAGTCAACAAGATCCCTCCGGTCCTCAGTTGCTGACCTTCTAACCGTTCCCAAAGTACTGCACAAAACGAGCGGGGAAGCCGCTTTTAGCTGTTATGCCCCAAAACTGTGGAACACCCTACCCAGACACATCAGAGATATAAGCTCTGTGAACATTTTTTTTAAACTGCTCAAAACCTACCTGTTTGAACAGGCTTTTAAATTAAATACTGGTTAAATGAATAGTGTGTGTTATTCCACGGTCTTTGTATTTTATGCAGTCATGCAGTCATGTGAATACTTTTTATACCCACTGTATGCATTTATGACACACTTTTATCCAGATTGCCTTACACAGCTTACATTTCTCTACAAACAATCCATTTCTACAACTGAAGCAATTTAGGTGAAGAACTTTGCTCAAGGGTACACAACAGCAGTGCCCCACCTGGGAATTGAACCTGAAAACCCCTTATGATAAAGGCAAAACGACAAAATTGCACAGGGTCTTTTAAAAAGACCGTGAAGCACGTAAGGAGTCTCCAGAACATGGGTGGGTGAATTCCGTCTCGAAGGCAGCGGAGTTCGCTGCCCTTGGAGAATTAGCTTGCCTCGTAGAGACGAGCGGCGGACCCGTGTGGGGAGGGTAAATCGAAATAAATAGAGGGTGTAATTGGCTACTAAATTGGGAGAAAAACTAAGAAAAAAATCTGAAACAAATAATAATAAATAAATAAAATAATAATAATGAAAATATATATGTATGCATGCCATACCGGAGGAGGAAGGCAGCAGGGCAGTGGTGATCTCATACTGGACGGGCAGAACTGACACTGGATCCAGGACGATACCGTCCTCGTTGAAGATGTCTTGGAAGCTCCACTCAGTGTAGGGGTCCCGATCTGCCTCCAGGGATGAATCCTGCGAGCACGACACAGTTAAGTCCACTACACACCCGCTGGAAACACCAACCCACAGCGCTCAGTCAGATACAGTCTGCAATGCAGTTCAGAGGCGCCAGTGCTCCGCCATGTTGCCCTAATGTTGCGACCCCCTGCCCACACCCCTGTGCAAAATGACTTGCCACCAAACTCTTTCATCAAATTTTATATATTTTTTATACCTGACAATTACAATATAGACTTTGCACCCTGCTTACTGGAAAGTGTTTTTTTAAAGATAAATGTATTGCTAATATTCTTTAATATGCACGCATGGAGATGGTGGTGGTGGGGGGGGCACCTTTGTGGTGAAGCCGTAGTCGTCAATCTGGCACTGTCGGTAAACGTCCACAGCAGCGCGTGTGCTCTTGCACAGCTCAACGCAGTCCAGCAGCAGGTCTGAGAGAAAACAACTGACCCACTAAGGGCCGGATTCAATCAACATGCAACTCACACACCAAGGCCCAGATTCAATCAACATGCGTCCTTAAATCAGTTTTGTGCTGACCAGATTCTCACTGCGTATTAATGGTAAACAAAATGACAACCCAACAAATTAGCAATTTTTAACTTGTTTGAAAAACATTTATACATGGACCAAGCTCATGAAGTTATCATAGCCTTCTCCTAAACCAGCGGTCCGCAAAAACGGGCACAAACTCAACAAACCAGTGGAGAGACGGGCACTAAGATTGCCTCACAAGGCGAGCACAGTAATAGAGAGAGCTCCGTGGGCATTTTCGTGCTTTTGCATTTGCGCCATTTGCAGATCACTGTCCGGAACCCACTGGAAACCACCTGTTTAGATGGACTGGCAGTGCAACCACGTCAGAGGTATGCTATTTGTGCTTGTGTTGGTTTCCACACCAAGGTTTCACAATGTTCTGGTATAAAAGCGCTACAAGTCACCCTCCCTTTGCACGCCAACAGCAGGGCTTTGAAGCAGGACCACAGCGCCCCCTTCAGGTGCTCCATGTGGCAAAACAAGCCAAACACTCCTAAAACGCACGTAGCTACCAGGGCCCGTGTTCATAAAGTGTCTCAGTGCAGGACTGCTGATTTGGGATCAGTTTTTCCTTTTAGCCCATAATTGACAAGGTTAGGATGTGGACATGGAAAACATGATCCTAGATCAGAACTTCTACTCTGACACTTTTTGAATACAGGCATAGGTCTTCATAATTAAATCATGCTGAAGCCGCCATTCCACGGAACTCCTTCATCCAGGGGTTCCCAACCTTTTTTGGCTCAGGATGCCAATTTTAGGTCTGAACATTTTTGTGACCCCGGCCATTTAAAATATTGACATTTCTTTGCTATTGGATACTTTCTTTATGACAGAGGGGGGTTTTAATGAACAGTTACATATGACAGAACATTTTAGTCTACAATCACCGAAGGGAGCAACATTGCTTACAGTTTATTTACAAAGCTCTCCTGAATCGGCTGCCATTTTACATAACCTCTCTTTTAAAGTTTAGAGACACAAATTATCCGATAAGGGATCAAGGTTTTCTTACTTTGGAGACTCACCATGTTAGGACTGAACTGGGGAAAACAGCGTTTCAGTTTTATGCACCACACAAGTGGAATGATGCACAAACCTTTTTGGAATTGACACTACCCATATCGCTAGTAGGCGGCGCGGTGGTGCAGTGGATAGCACTGTCGCCTCACAGGAAGAAGGTCTCGGGTTCGAATCCAGGCCGGGGGCCTTTCTGTGTGGAGTTTGCATGTTCTCCCGTGTCCGCGTGGGTTTCCTCCGGGTACTCCGGTTTCCTCCCACAGTCCAAAGACATGCACGTTAGGCTAATTGGAGAGTCTAAATTGCCCGTATGTATGAGTGTGTGAGTGAATGGTGTATGTAGTGCCCTGCGATGGATTGGCGATATGTCCAGGGTGTATTCCTGCCTCTCGCCCCAATGCATGCTGGGATAGGCTCCAGCCCCCCCGCGACCCTAACTAGGAATAAGCGGCTGAAGATGAGATGAGATGAGATATCGCTAGTTGATTGTAAATTACTGTTGTTTGATGTGCTCCCAGAAAAGTGTTGTTGCTTTTAATGATGCGGTTATTTGTTCTTGTCTGTTTATCTGTTCTGTGTTTTGTAAATTATCTTACTTTTAGAATATGTGTTTTCATGAGTGAATTATTTATTTATTTAAAAAAAAATGTTTTATAGTTTCTAATTTTTCCAGTTTTTCTCCCAATTTGGTTGCCAATTATATCCTGGTTGGTTTATTTCAATTCACCCTCCCCCACGAGTCCGCCGCCCGTCCTCCGGGATCCGCCTCCTCCTAGACGGAACCCGACCATGGACGCCTTTCCTGCTCCTCGACAAACTCATGCAAGCTCACCCTCCCCCCCTCCCCTGGGGCGTACAGCCAAATGCCACCCCCGATCAGGGCTGATAACTGAGATTTTTACTCCACATTTTACTCTGTATATGTGTTCTGTCTGTACCCATTGTACTCTATATATGTTGTTGTTGTAATTAGGGCACATTTGTAAAAGAGATCTTTGATCTCAATATGGCTTCCCTGAATAAATAACGGTTAAATATTTCATGTCCGTGCATTGAATAACCACACGCTTTTAGCTTATAGTTATTAGTTTTTAGCGTAATTGATTACAGTTTGCAAGTTACCCATGTCCAAAAATCTCCATCAGTAGGAGCAATTTGTGGCAAATTGTGGAAGAGCCAGTACTGCACCGCCCGCAGATGGAACCAGTGGGGTTGGCTCCCATTCGCCCTGATGCTTCAACACTGAAGAGTGGGCGTGGCGTAGGCGTAGGCTAACTAATGTACACTCGCACCTTAAGAATTACATGCACCTATAACTAACAACGGTTATCAAAAAACAATAATAATAGCTCAACAGAAACTGCCTCTAGCACTGTTCATTTAGGCATTTAGCAAATGCTTTTATCCAGAGTGACTTACACTTACACATTTTTCATACATACAATCCATTTAAACAGCTGGGTATACTGAAGCAATTCAGGTCTCAACAGACTCAACAGATACTCACCTTTAGAGAGACAGGGTGAAATGTAAAATGTATTAATTTAAATGAATGTATTGAGTATTTAAGTTTAATTATGGTCTATGGTTTATTATTTGCATTAAACGGCGTTGGCCCAGCTGGTGTTTAAACTCTGCCACAGCGCGTTTGTTTCCCTTTGTGTTAAAAAGCGTGTTCTCTGCTTCCTGTGAGAGGAAGTGTCCTCACAGGGCTGATCAGCTGACCAGCCACCACTCTGAGCCATCCCAGAATGCACCCTGATTCACTGCGGGAGCCACTCTAATGTTCAGTGGTTTAAGAGCTGCAGTCTCCTCTCTGTTCTAACCAGGGAGGACCGCTTCCCTCTCTCCCCCCTCCAAACATTATTACCATCATTATCATTGTTATTTATTCAGGAGCACATTGCATGCACAGTGGGTTTCCTATAAGAAACATTGTGTCAAGTCGTGGTTTGTTGGAGACATGTTCCTGTAACGGGTATTTATATATATATATATACATTATATATTTATATATATATAAAGGTGTTTATGTAAACTATATCTGTTTATTTTATCCCTTTAAACAAATTATAACATTGAACAGATATTCATTTCATTGATTAGGAGTGATGGTAGGCCAATTAGTTGTCCAATGTGAGAGGTCTACGATAAGGACTTGAATATCTAATTGTCTCATTTATCTAATATCTCATTTGAAGTGGAAGATTGAAATGTTGAATAAATAACTTTGCCAAATTGTATAATACCACAAATACAAACCCAACTGTATTTCCTTCACAAATAATATATAGTGGATGAAATGTAAAGAAGTTAATTAAAAGAATAGTTTGCGAATAATTCCATCCCTCTTCAGAACTGAACTGGAACAGAAATATCAGCAGTGGGTGAGTTCTGAGGTGCAGAGTTGGATAGCACTGCTTTAC
Organism: Aldrovandia affinis; assembly: GCA_029706075.1. Classification (NCBI taxonomy): domain Eukaryota; kingdom Metazoa; phylum Chordata; class Actinopteri; order Notacanthiformes; family Halosauridae; genus Aldrovandia; species Aldrovandia affinis. The sequence goes on from JAINUG010000765.1 coordinate 18,117, forward strand.
AAGATCAAGACGCAACACAAAGTGAGAATCTGCAAGTGAAATAGGAGATATATTCTTGCCAAAGCTTCAATTGGGTCCAGTCATCAACACAGAATTGTTAGCTTTGCAGGTTAATCCACCCCTTGTCATATGTTTTAGAGAGGGGAATTCAAATCCAGGCCTCGAGGGATATCATTTTTTTACCTCCTTAACATACAATGCTCTTAATAATAATTTTCCACTTTATAATAATCTAACATACAAACTCAAATGATTTAATATAATAATAATATATGCCATTTAGCAGACGCTTTTATCCAAAGCGACTTACAGTAGTGAATGCATACATTTTTCAGTATATGTGGTTCCAGTGGGAAATGAACCCACAACCTAAGCGTTGCCAACGCCACGCGCTACCTACTGAGCCACACAGAACCACGTTTAGGTTATAACTATGGGATACCTTACTTAAAATATCACAAACCTTTATGATGGCAACCCAACATAGACAGATTCAATTTAATATACTGCACAGAACCTATTTCACCCCACATAGACTACACATACTTAACAGTGAAATGACAGATAAATGTCCTAGATGTAAAATAAACACTGGAGACGTATCACATATGTTATGGAATTGTCCTCAATTACACAATTTCTGGTAGAGCATTATAAAGGTGACAACAGACATATCAGTTTCAGATGATCCTAGAATATGGCTCCTTGGGGACATAACATTATTAAATACTGTAAATGCAGAAGTGTAAGGACACCATGTTGCATAGGCTATGCATAGCCTTTGCAGACGTATACAGCTATGAGTCTGTCTGGGACTGCAACAACTCCCTCCGTCCTGTAATCCCCCAGTTCAAATAAGTAAATCCGCAAGTGGTGACAACTTCTTCCTGCCACCATCACAGAAATTGGATACGTGTTCCGCTTTTTTAAATGTGTTATTTCTGATTAATTAATTCATAACGCACAATGAATGACAGCCACGCTCGGCGTTAGAATAATTTACAGGAGAAGTAAAGGTCACGCAGCCTTAGATGAGGGTCGTTTTAACTGTAACATTTCCAAAATGTTCTCAGCCACGGTGTGGCCCAGAATCACCCAGTTAGCTTGGCCATCCAGATTTGTATATCAGCGTAAAAGGCCACTTTTGATATCTAATTGTTTGTTAGACACATCTCAGACGACAGAGGATAGTAATGGCTTATTTTCAGTGCTGACCGCTGCGAGTCACCAAATTAGTACAAAGGTAGAGCCAGAGTGCGTGGCAATTTTAGTGGGCAGCGCCGTAAGAGATCGTGGTTCTGTGTGGCTCAGTAGGTAGAGCATGGATCTGTGTGGTTCTGTGTGGCTCAGTAGGTAGAGCATGGATCTGTGTGGTTCTGTGTGACTCAGTAGGTAGAGCATGGATCTGTGTGGTTCTGTGTGTCTCAGTAGGTAGAGCGTGTATCTGTGTGGTTCTGTGTGACTCAGTAGGTAGAGCATGGATCTGTGTGGTTCTGTGTGTCTCAGTAGGTAGAGCATGGATCTGTGTGGTTCTGTGTGTCTCAGTAGGTAGAGCATGGATCTGTGTGGTTCTGTGTGACTCAGTAGTTAGAGCATGGCGTTAATAATGCTTAGGTTGTGGGTTAAATCTCCGTTTGGGAGGTTGGGTTAATTTGAGTTTGGGCACTACTGTTTTATTCCTGAGGAAGGTAGTACATTTGAATTATGTTATATTTTCATATATTTTAATTATATATATGAAAAGGTAGTCTGCTATTTTGTTATAATGTTGCTATTTTATGTATAATATGAAGATTTGCCTTTGAGCATCCATTCTTTTTCCCAAACATGGAAAGCAAATGATATTCATGACCAACTGAAAATGACCAAAATGACCAAAAACACCTGGAATGAAATGCACCTTTTTAGACACTAGGTGGCAGAGGAGTTCCATTGAGGAAACAACATTCACTCAGCAGTTCACTGCCTGGAATTTCTTGTGAAAGTTGCTCTGTGACATTTGAGGTGTTGGGCGAATGACTACATTTAATTAGTTAGTGGGATGACATGTCACTAAACACATTTATTGTGATAAATGCCTTGTAAAGGGGAGTAAAAAATATAGTTTCTTCATATGTTTAGATGTTGGTTCTGTGTGGCTCAGTTGGTAGAGCACAGCGTTGGCAACGCTTAGGTTGTGGGTTCAATCCCCACTGGGGCCACATATACTGAAAAATGTATGCATTCACTACTATAAGTTGCTTTGGATAAAAGCGTCTGCTAAATGGCGTGTATATATATTTCTTTTTTTAAATTCACAATCTGACCAGTAATTTTTAAACATTTTTCAAAATAATTTATTTCTGATTTTATCCCATTTTCTCCCAATTTAGTAGCCCGACTCTGGCATGGCCGATGGATTCGACTGACCAGTAATTTTGATCTAAGATTGATATTATAAATATTCTTTACTGGTGATAAGAGTATTAATCACTTTCTCTGCAGCTTGCATTGTGACAGGGAGTTATGCTCTTTAGCAGGTCATGCTTCTTGTAAATTGGCATTAATATTTCTGAAAGCTGTCGAGTTTCCTTACGGATATTAATGAGTGATTATGACTAGGGATGATGGATAGATATTTGACAATTTTTCTATTAGGCCATGAAATCATCCAGAAATTAATGACTTGGATCAGCATTTGAATACTTGGCCATTACCAAAAAAAAGGAGAAAAATCCAGTTTTCATTTTAATATTCATGAAGAGGAGCCTAAGAACCCTACATAAATAATGGAGTAATAAGTAAGACCGTTCATGTATATTGTTAATATTCCTGCTTGAGCGTGTGAGTGATTCAGATATCTTTGCAGCGAGTCATTATTTGCATAGAAAGAATTTGAGTTTCATGCAGTGGCTTGGGTGAAAAAAGACAGATTTTTCAAATACTCAGTCTGGGGAGCCAGAGAAATATATTAAAATATCTAATTATTTAAAATGTGCATTTATGATCACAGCCCAGCTGCATAGTCTTATGAATGGCTAGCTTTAAAAAAAGACCCTTAACCCTTAAATGAAGAGGGGCTAAAGCCACCTCCTTCAACAGATAGTTCTTGCACAACTTCAAGGTGTGTTTTGGGTCATTACCTTGCTGAAGAATGAAGGAGTGCCCGATTAGCCGTAATCCAGATGGAGGGTGTACTCAAACTTTTGACCGGTACTGTACACACACATGCACATGTGTCTGGGTGTGTGTGAGTATTAAATACAAAAGCAAGAATAAGAACAAACAATAAACAAACAGCTGCTTATATCACCTAAAAGACTAAATATCAAGATCTTCAAAATACAGGAGGGTGCCCGGTGATACCTAGCATTTTAATATACCTCTTCATTCCTTTCTTACAAGAAACAGCAGAGAAACAAAAGCCATCCATCATTCTCCATGTTTCACATGTTTTACCCAGAGGTTGCATTGAGATCTTGTATTGAATAGAATTGTATTGAATTGAATTTCAAAATTCATTCATTCCCTCCCTCCTGGCCTCTCCACTGTGTATCTGATGTGTGGTGAGTTTGTACTGGCGCACTATGGCTGCCGTCGTGTTCACCCAGGTGGGTGCTGCACATTGGTGCTGGTTGAGGTGAGTTGTCCCCCTTATCATTGTAAAGCGCTTTGAGTTCCCTGGAAGAAAAGCGCTATATAAATCCAATTATCATTCATCCATTCATTCATTCATTGTATTGCCATCTCCTCGTTGCCTTTTGGAGATACAGTATAATGCATTCTGTCTGTTTAATATTTTCTTTTTTTTGTCTGACCCAAATAGTGGTACAACGACTCTGATGTTTGATTAACTAAAATCCATGAAACGCACCATTACAATGGACCGCTGGGTGTTAAAGCGTCTCTCTAAGTTGCATTAAGCAGTAGACTTAAACGTTTGACACCCTGCTCTTATTGCATTTCAAGGCAAACTTATTTTTTGTATTATTATAAAATTGAATAAAATCCTCCTATTTAAATTGAGTTTGTAATTTATTAAGGCCTATGGCTGGTGGAAATGTGATTTTTATTCAATCTTGCTGCAGAGTCATGACTATAAAGGGATTGAAAGGGGTTTAGCTGTACAGAGCAGTAGAAGACTCAGTTCACAGAAGGTTTTCCATTGCGGGCTGTGTAGGCTTTCCCCCTCATAGCTGCAAATAATTTCATTTCACATTCCTGCGTGCGACACTACTGTAAAGGTCATGAAACAAACACGTTCAAATAACGAATGTTCTAACAGGAGCAGCTAAGCCATTTCAACATGCAAGCACACTTTTATAAACACACACTAAATATGGTCACCGCAGGCCACTCCTATAAGCGATACAAGTGACCAGGGCCGGATCTCTGCGTAGGCCGCCCAGGCCTGGGGCCCAAATTATGGGGAAAATATTCATATTGATATTATTTTTTAATATATATATTTTTTAATTTGTATTTTTAATACATAATTCATATTACACTTACATGCCTGATAAATACAGTATATGTTCATCACACAGGATACCTATTACTATTAGTAGTAGTAGTCATAAAAAATAAATAACACAAATGAAATCATATCTTCAATCTAGCTTTAAATCTAAGAACTCCATCTCCCAGAATACCATGTCGAATGCTTTAAACTCAGAGGAGGGAGGCTCCAAAAAAATAAAAACATGCAGTTTGTTAACGAACATAGTTGACGAACACCAGGTGCCAAAAAGAGAATAAAAAAATGGAAAGTACATTGAGCAGAAGACAGTGGTATTACATTTAGTTTTGTTACATTATTTATAGAGTACGTTAAATTGTATTGCTTGGTTCACCACCTGTGATATACCTAGCTGGCTAGCTGGCATGTTGCCTGCACTAGCTGCCTAACTACCTTGCTTCTTAGCAAACTAACATTACCCAGAGGGTAAAGATAATATAACTAAATCTTGGAGTCATGAAACAACTTCATAGTCCATATGGTGTGAATAGGTTCTTTTAATGAAAAATGCAGGCAGCATTCTCATGTCTCATGAAAGTTCTGCTTTTACATTACATTTACATTTTAGGCATTTAGCAGACGTTCTTTTAGCAGAGCGACTTACAAGATGTGCATTAATAAATGGTAGGAACAATCATAGTTTGAGCACGAGATCAGTGCATTAATACAGCAATAGACATCATTGTAGACAGCTGCATACCATACCTGTAACACTGGGAAGGAAAAGGTTAGTAATTTTTTATTAAAAAATAATTATTATTTTTATTATTAAATGAGGAAGCAGGGATGCATGTACAAGAAATGTTGAGCAAGTCAGCAGTGGTGATGACAATAGGCTAGATGTACAGAATTCAGTGGTAGTGGAGTCTGAAAAGGTGGGTTTTGAGTCTCTTGCGGAAGATCACAAGTGATTCCGCGGTCCTGACCGATTGCGGAAGGTCGTTCCAGAAAAGAGGCGAGACCGCGGGGATCAGCTGCCGGGCGCCCGGAGGGATGGGGCAGTCAGTTTGCCAGAGGAGGCTGAGCGGAGGGGTCTGGCTGGGGTGCAGGGTGTGATGAGTGTCTGGAGGTAAGGGGGAGCAGTTCCTCTAGCCGCCTGAAAGGCAAGCACCAGCGATTTGAATGGCTTGGCTTGGCATTCCTATTCTCTGGTGTTTCCGCTGGGTGTGTTGACCCAACGGGAATCACAACAGCAAAGAGGCGAGAGGGGAAGATCTTGTGCTCTATCCTTATTCAAATGATTCCAGCATTTGCACCACCTCCACAGGATGGGGTACTCTTGAAAGAGATCAGTTTTTATGAAAGTGCGATTTGAACACGACAAACCTCTCGTCTGGAAGTGCAGGTTCCCAGGTGCCGGGCGCACATGGTTTCATTTTACAGCTCATGGAAAAACAAATTCAATTTGGTGCTGCAGGCCTGCCGGGAGAAGGCACACCATGTGAGCAAAGTGAGCCATTGGAAAAGAAGAAAACGTAGCGTAGCGATCGCGCCTGTGAGATGGGCTGGTGTTGCTAGGATAGAGTTTGGTAGTGGAGCATTGTGAGCTTGTTAAGTGGCTCGGACAGTTTCAGTAATTAAAGTGGTCAAGGCTGGCAAAGCGGATCTCTAAGCGCTTTCTTTCCCTCAGAGATTTATGCGAAATAAATGAAATAAAAACATATTTTATTGCTGTTGGCATGGCAACACGCTGTCCGTATCTGCTTCTCACTCTTCACTCTTCTAAGATTCCTGAAACGAGAAATGATCGGACTCCTCCACATAGTCTCTCCCTCACTCCTGGTGGCTCTGGTTTTCCCCTGGCAGAGGTTGGGCAGTCTGGACTGAAGCAAATCAGGGGTGGAAGGTGCTGGCACACAATTTGTTACACAGTTTACTTGCTCAAAGAGCAACTGGGACATGTTCATTACCCAGTGTACTCAAGAGCTTCCTGCTCACTTCAGGTGAGAAGAAACGCACGTGGAATATTAATTGATCGCAGACAAGATCAAGCAAGTTCGGCACTTACTTATCCACTTAATGAGGAGTGCCCCTGATGTGACCTCTCACCAAATGTCACAGTCCCAATGTTGCAATGTGTTTTTTAATTTTTTTTCTGTTTATTTCCATTTTTCTCCCAATTTAGTAGTCAATTATACCCTCTCTTTTTCATGTCAATTAAGTGCTGCACCTCAGAGCTGGCATCTCCCTAAGCCGAAGCCTGTCACAGTAACACACAGGACCACTCCTACACACAGCGAGCTCGTATCGGCTTCCCTCCCCCACCCTGGGGCGGACAGCCAATTGCCAATTGGGGGGAGGGAAGCTGACATGAGTTTGCTGCGTATAGGAGTGGCTCTGGAGTACCGGAGTTACAGTCAATGGTTTGGCGAGAGACGGCTCGGAGGAGACAGTACATCGCCTTGTCACTGCTGGTCTCAGGACTACGGCAGCGAACTCACAATATGATGGGGGGATAGCTGACATGAAAAAGAGAGGGTGTAATTGGCTACTAAATTGGGAGAAAAATGGGATGAAATCAGAAACAAAAATGTAAGAAAAGTCTTATATCTGTTCTAATAATCTAAAAAGCCATGTCCCTGGAGGTGGTTGACAGATAAACCTTCCCTGATGAAATACTCTGTGGCGTTTGAAGCTCCTCTTCTCCATGGTAAAAGCGGAGGGGCTCGCGGTGAATGGCAGAGTGACAGGCTGAGGAGACAGTCAGACAGGTGACGGGGATAGAGGCTGAACAGATGGGAATGTGTGCGCGTGTCGGGGGGGGGGGCAGCAATGCTCCTAAACAACCGATGACAGGGAGGGATTAGCGCCACGATGACGTCCGTCGTCCGACAGGGGAGCAGGCCTCCAGCAGAGAGAGCTGGCTTTCACTGCCTGCCTGCCATGCCATTCCCCTGCTCTACGAAAAGGACCATGGTGCATTCTGGCATGTGGAAACACAGAGGGAGAGTGGAAAGTAATTCCACTACCACTGAATTCTGTGAATTCTTCTGAAATCTAGCCAAATGTCATCACCAGTGCCTATGTTTATTACAGTTTTTTGTATATGTATACTTGTTTAAAACTAAAACAAATTCTACTAACCTTTTCCCTCCCAGTGTTACAGGTATGGTATGCAGCTGCCAACAATGATGTCTATCGCTGTATTACTGCACTGATCTCTTGTGCAAACTATGATTGATCTTACCATGTATTTATGCACATCTTATAAATCGCTCTGGATAAGACAGTCTGCTAAATGCCTAAAATGTAAAATGTAACAATGATTATTGCATATGGGGTGGAAACGAGAAAGAATGGAGCATTGTGCATCTGAAAGAAAGAATAGAGAGGTCTGGCGAATTTGGAAACGACTGGTCTTTCCTGTCTGCGAGCCACGCTTGCATGCTTTACCTGGGACTGGCGTAGCTAAAGATAGAGGAGTGACATCTAACTGTGTGCATGGGGACAAACGGACCTTCTGTGATTATCCAGAGGGAAGTGACTATATGGGGCGGCACGGTGGTGCAGTGGATAGCGCTGTCGCCTCACAGCAAGAAGGTCTCGGGTTTGAATCCCGGCCGGGGGCCTTTCTGTGCGGAGTTTGCTGCCTCTCCGCGTGGGTTTCCTCCGGGTACTCCGGTTTCCTCCCACAGTCCAAAGACATGCACGCTAGGCTAATTGGAGAGTCTAAATTGCCCGTAGGTATGAGTGTGTGAGTGAATGGTGTGTGTGCCCTGCGATGGATTGGCGACCTGTCCAGGGTGTATTCCTGCCTCTCGCCCGGAACGCATGCTGGGATAGGCTCCAGCCCCCCCCCGCGACCCTGACCAGGAATAAGCGGCTTAGATAATGGATGGATGGATGGATGGATGGAAGTGACTATATGATCATTCTGGCTATGCAATTCACCTTGACCTCCAGAAATAAGAATAATGAACACAGCAAAATGTCTTAATCCATATTCCAGTCCAGTCTATAAGCACAGTTCCTGATAATACAATCTAAAAACCACTTGCTTTATAAACAGATTTAGCTCCGACAAGCTCAGGCCCCCCCCACAGAACTCCTGCATGCCAGATTCTCACTGGTTCAACACAACTTGAAAGTCTAAACCTCTTAACTAGCTGGAAAATCCCCCCCCCAAATGGATCCACATATAACTTCCCCTAAACATGTTTATAAAACTTTGATACAATAATATCCTGGCTCACGGGTCTTTTCCGAATGCTGCCCCGCAGTTTTCAACCCATAATCCCACAAGATTAGTTCCACTTGGGCTGTGGACTTCAAAGCTTTCTCCTTGGACGTACACATGTTCAGAAAAAATAAACACATTCGAGGTTTGTGCCTCGTGGGAAAACAAGTCCGCTTGCAAATACAAAGGACATCTGGAAAGAAATGGCCACCCACCCTTTCATGTTTGACCCCACTGCTACTGATGAACACCATGTCCTTTGGGCTCACCCTCAACCCCACCATATGACACCTTGACCAAACGACAATTTGTGAAACTGAATTATGGGTTAGGCAGAAAACCCGCAGCTTAAAGGCTCATCACTGCTGACCAGTGTGAAAGTGTGTGTCATTCTTCCAGGGGGGGAAATAAATTGAGTATTAATGGCAATTTAATCCCCTCAGCAATCTGAAATCTTCTAGCTATGCATCAAGCTAATATGCTAGAGTAGTATGACCTACTTATTCGACTGTGTCATCGGTGCGTTCTGAAGGAAACGTTCACAGAAGTGAGCGGCTCAAAAGATATCTACTGTGTGCTGAAGATTTTCCAAATTTCATCCTAAAAGCGTCACAAAATGAACAAAAAGGGATTTTATGTAGAGGATGCATGAAACCATGTTGCTTTATTTACAAAATGTTGAAAACAGCCGAGTAATAAAAACAAATAAAACATTTAACCTACATTTTGATCAAATCTATAATTTCGTGAAAGGATATTTCACGTTTACCTTGGTCATAAAAAAACCCCTCATAGTCTCTAATGCCAGAAATATGTTATATTTACTTTCAATGATGGAAAAACGTGCATCAAAACAAAGGCATTTCACAGCGAGAATCGGCGTCACGGATAGTAGTGGATTATAATGAAGCTCTCTGGAGCGAGGGATGAACAGCGCAATATTGAGCTCATTCTTCACCGTCCATTAACCAGGTCCATCGCCTCCCCCTCTGCCCGCTGTCAGATTCAGTTGTACTCACTGAGCAACAGTAGTGATTTTAGACCCTATTTAGGGGGGCTAAAGCCCCCCTGTGTTTCATCTCAGCCCCCCTGAAAATGTTTAGTCATTCTTTTCTAAAAAACATTTTTACTGAATATCTATTTTTAAAAATACCACAGATAGAGAGAGAGTGGGATTTCAATTTTGAGAGCGACCACCATTGTGGTGTTCTTGTTTTGAGGAATGTAACAGTAAATTAATTTAAAATGTAGGCTTGTGCTTTTGCATGTGTACATCTCACATTCTCATTGGGGGCTGAGCGTCCCCCCTAAAGGTCACATCCTAGAATCACCCCTGGTGAGCAATATTTTAAAAAAACTGGACACCATTCTATCATTTTCCATTTTTCAATTGAAGTAGTCTTGAGCTGCTTGTTGGTTTATCTTGTACTAGTTAGATATTTTTCTACCTCAAGATCTACCTCTTTTCTGAGTGAAAAACCCCCCGCATCCTGTTGAATGTGACAACATCCACACATTTCTGAGGCCAGGGGTCTAATGTGCTGGGAAAATTGAGTCTCGCACATGCGGAGTAATTGCAAGCGCGAAAAGTGACGGTGTTTGGCTTCTTTATTCTGCTGCAGCAAAACCACGGACTGCAGGAGCTTTAGAGATGATGTGCTTTTGTGACTGAAACCTGTGGTTACGATACCTGAAAAGAGAGAGAGAGAGCTTTATAGATTTGGCTTATTTTATAGCACAGAATCCTTTCTGGCCCCAGTCACAGTGCAATACCTGGGGTGTTGGACTACGCAGAACATAAGCACAGCCCAATCGAGCTGCAGCACCAACTCTTCTTCCCCTCTCCACCCTGCCACACAAACAGTCCCATACACACAGAGAGACAATCGCATGCATTCTGCACAAAAAAATCTAACTTAATCCCCCCAACATGAACATAACAAAAGGGAAAGACAGAAAATAAATTTGGCGGCACGGTGGTGCAGTGGATAGCACTGTCGCCTCACAGCAAGAAGGTTCCGGGTTTGAATCCAGGCCTTCCGGGCCTTTCTGTGTGGAGTTTGCATGTTCTCCCCGTGTCCGCGTGGGTTTCCTCTGGGTAGTCCGGTTTCCTCCCACAGTCCAAAGACATGCACGTTAGGCCAATTGGAGAGTCTAAATTGCCCTGTAGGTATGAGTGTGTGAGTGAATGGTGTGTGTGCCCTGCGATGGATTGGCGACCTGTCCAGGATGTATTCCCGCCTCTCACCCCAATGCATGCTGGGATAGGCTCCAGCCCCCCTGTGACCCTAACCAGGAATAAGCTGGTTAGATAATGAATGAGAAAATACATTTCACACAAAGGAAGACACTTCTTCCTTTGCCATGCGGCAATCATCTGCCCAATCCTCTCATTACCTCCCAGGTGAGCCGTTTTTATAAGGCGAGGTCCCCCCCCATTACCTAATCCCCATCAGCTGTCCCCGCATCGCGCCCAATAATTAAATAAGACGGCCCTGAGGACGGTCTCAAAACGACCAGCGAGGGGAGAAGCGCTTATACGACCCCACAGTTCAGCAATATCATCAGCTACCGCTCTGTTATCTTTTTGTTTATTAATATTCCTCGTTATAAGGTCCCTCCTCGCCTGTGCGCTCATACCTAGCCTCTACACTCGCTCAGGGTGATTTCTGGATGACACACCGACCAATTATGTACTCCACTCTACTGCAGTGAATGTTTAATATTTAACACAGTGGTACTCAGTCCTGGGCCTGGGGGCTGCAGGGGCGTGCTGGCTTTTGTTTACAGAAAACAATTTAGACACAAGAAACCAGGCGAGGAGGGTTAATTATGTAATCAAGCGCTTTAATTGATCAATTAAGTTCCTGAATAACAGCGAAAACCAGCACACCTTGTGGGTCTTCAGGACCAGGATCGAGTATTACTGATTTAACATCACAAAAACCAATGCGCATACATACGCATATACACACACACACACACACACACACGAAGAGTGGACCAACTTGTTTTTGGTCTATGAAACTAATTTGTATTATAAACCATATGTACGCAAGAATTGAGTAAACCACCCACTGATCTATATATACAGTAGTCTCCATTTTTATTCACACCCTTAAGATAAAGATGAACAAAAGAGATCGTATAAAATAAACTATATAAGTAATGAGGTATATTCTATGCAAAAAAAATCAGAAAATTATATTCTTTAATAATAATGCATTGGCACAAACCACGATCGAACGGTTCACAAATTATAATGCATTCAAGTGCATTTAACCATTCAAGCGCAAAGGTAAAATACTTTGAACTGCCTGGTCAAATATAGATCATATTTCAAATAGTTGTTTATCGAAGTTTATTGATTACCTTTGATTTATTGACTATTGATGGATTACTGATTTATTGATCAGCGAGTGAGGTCAAATACAGAGCATCCACAAAATAGTCTTGGGTGATGGTGGAATCTATCGCTCATCTGCCCTGTCTGTTTGTGTGTGTGCATTAATAACGATGCCGAGCCAGCACACACACAGTGCTTGCATTTGCAACAGATTAAACCAGCCTCCAATGTGGGATGTACATTTTTAAACCTTTATTTAACCAGGAAGTCTCATTGAGATTAAAATCTCTTTTTCAAGAGAGACCTGGCCAAGGTAGCAGCAGTAGGCCTACACAATAGTTACAGACAATACAACAGTCAACGGTACATACAACAATACACAGAGACGGCTATTCAATCTGGAGGAAACATGGTATCTCAAAAACATTTACATTCCTCAGTTCACATGCAAAGCACAAGCCTACATTTTAAAATTAATTGACTATTACATTCCCCCCAAAACAAAAACACCACAATGGTGGTCACTCTCAAAATTGAAATACCACTCTCTCTCTATCTGTGGTGCTTTTAAAAATAGATATTAAGTAAAAATGTTTTTTAGAAAAGAATGACTAAACATTTTCAGGGGGGCTGAGATGAAAGACAGGGGGGCTGAAGCCTCCTAAATAGGGTCTAAAATCACCACTGAACAAAACTACAAGAACCCCCATTACAGACCAGGTGCTTCTTCACAACCTTCCTCATCAAACTGGAGCCCAAGGGGCACTAAACTGGGGAAGGGAACACGATCACAGTGTCTGCAACATTCACACAAAATCATAAAAACTAAATATGAGCACTGGGGGAAGAAGTGACACAAACATAAATTCAGCCACTGCTTCCTCTTTATTATTGTGAATATTGTTGAAAATAAGCGGGGCTTGTACTGGATGCACCCCCCCCCACACATTTAATAAATTCATATAAAAATGTATGTGTACATTAGTGTTAACACTTACATTACTGCCAACGCATGTGTTTAATTATTCCACTCTTTGTTTAGCTGTCCTCTCCCCCGGTCCCAGGGCAGATGGATAAGGGAAATTGTGGTCCTTGTTTTATTTGACGAGCTTGCGGAAAATAAATAAATAAACAGGAGCCAATGTCGTAAATTAAGTGACGGGAGGCATGGCTGTTGCTTCTTGGCTGCGTTCCTCACATTAAAGCACGTACATTACTGTGCACGACATGTGTGAGGCGCTTATATACGGAGTACCAGGGTGGGCTAGCAGGTGTGGGGTGTGTGTTTACGCAGATTCAGGCTGCAGGTGTGGGGTGTGTGTTTACGCAGATTCAGGCTGCAGGTGTGGGGTGTGTGTTTACGCAGATTCAGGCTGCAGGTGTGGGGTGTGTGTTTACGCAGATTCAGGCTGCAGGTGTGGGGTGTGTGTTTACGCAGATTCAGGCTGCAGGTGTGGGGTGTGTGTTTACGCAGATTCAGGCTGCTGGTGTGGGGTGTGTGTTTACGCAGATTCAGGCTGCAGGTGTGGGGTGTGTGTTTACGCAGATTCAGGCTGCAGGTGTGGGGTGTGTGTTTACGCAGATTCAGGCTGCAGGTGTGGGGTGTGTGTTTACGCAGATTCAGGCTGCAGGTGTGGGGTGTGTGTTTACGCAGATTCAGGCTGCTGGTGTGTCACCTCTCCTGATCGTTTTTGTTTGTTTCAGATTCTTTCCTGTTTTTCTCGCAATTTAGTGGCCAATTATACCCTCCATTTATTTTGATTTGCCCTCCCCACACAAACTTGTGACGGGCGGTCTCTACGAGGCAAGCTAATTCTCCAAGGGCAGCGAACTCCGCTTCCTTCGAGACGGAAATCGCCCACCCCCACGTGACGACACCCATGGACAGCGAAACGGTATTTCAATCAATCAATCAAACTTTATTGGTATAGAGCAGGCATGGGCAAACTATGGCCCGCGGGCCACATACGGCCCGTTGGGCTTTTTACTCCGGCCCGTCGAATATCAGTACCAAATTATAGTAAAGACCGCATTCATTTTGCCTTTTTCCTGCAATGCCTGGCGTTTCAGTTGATCTCAGTAGATGGCGCTTGACATGACACAGACCTACCAACCTGTACGCATTTTGCGTACAAAGCACGCAATTCTTGGTCAAAATACGCATGTACGCAAATGTCCGCTGAAACTACGCCAAAAAAGAAAAAATTCCGAGGCGCAAAAAAATTTAAAAAAAAAACTTTTTTGCACCAAAAAGGCGAGGGGCAATTATTTCCTCGCGCAACCCCCGTGCAGCTATTTTTCGCGTAGCACCTAATTATGTAATGGCTTTTACATGTAATTTATATTAGTTCACACAAACACTCTCCATCCATCTGCTACTGGCCCGGCCCGTCTGTAAATTTTAAAACCCATTGTGGCCCCTGAGTCAAAAAGTTTGCCCACCCCTGGTATAGAGCATTTATACAAAACATTTGTCACAATGTGGCCTGACTCCGGCCAACTCCGGCCTGAACCCCCACAAAGGCAACCTCTTATCAGCTTTGGTAGGTTGTTCCACAGCAGTGGGGCTCTGTATGAGAAAGCTCTACCTCCGGTAAAACTCTTAGAAATTCTCGGAATAACCAGATAGCCTGCGTCTTCAGAACGAAGTGACCTTGTACGGTGAGAGTAAATTATTTAAATTCGTCGGTGCAAGACTGTAGGAGCAGAACCTTGAAATAAGCTCTGTAGGTAATTGGTAGCCAGTGAAGTGCTGCTCGCACTGGGCTGATACGATCGTGCTTCTTTGTTCCGGTCAGAATACGGGCGGCTGCATTCTGAACCAGCTGGAGGCTCTTCAGAGAGGTATTCCTGACAGATAAAAGGGCAGTGCAGTAATCTGGCATTGACAGAACTAAAGCGTGTATCAATTTCTCTGCGTTCCCTAGTTATAAGAAGTGCCTGATTTTTGCAATATTGCGTAAGTGGAAGAGGGCCACTCTGGAGATATTTTAAATATGAGTGGTGAAAGTAAGATCCAGGGCCCGTATTCACAAAGAATTTTAAGGGTAAAAGTCCTACATTTTTGGGATAAGAGTATTTCACAAAGGGTTTGAGAGCTAAAAACAGCTCCTAAGTCCAGGAGAAGTTAGAAGCAGGCAAGAGGACTTCTAAGTCGCTAAAGACCTACTCACGGCGATCCTAAAATCTGCTGCTGGCGGCAATCGTTGTCGCAATTGCGTCAACACTGGAGATATTGAATGATACAGAGCTCATAAAAAGGTACCGCCTCAATCGCGAGGGTTATTATGTATATAATATTATATATATTAAATATAGATACCCGCAGATTTTTTACGAGATGCAGACATGTAACCAATTGACTAGTCAGTATTCTTGGTTTCATGTTAAATCAGTGACACGTAGCCTACATTTGTATTTTAGAATCTTTATTAGAATATAATAGGGGTGCATCGGATCATTTTTCGGATCAGCAAAAAAATAATAACGGGACCAAAGCGCGTTTCCACCAAATATTACCAGTAACTATTCTCAAGGAATTGAATGAATGATAATTTCAGTTTTTCAATGTAAGTTATTTCACTAAATCTTTATTCGAAAATTTCACAAAATACATTTTTAGATTCAGTACGCCTTAGGCGATGTAACTAGGGTGGTCTTATGCCTGAATTAATTTAATAAAAAAATAAAAGATCGCTAATGTTTCAATTCTATTTAATTCGGTCGCGTTTTAAAAACATGCCTCCCAGAAAGGCATTTAGTATGAAAAACAAAGCAAACCAAAACATATATAGTTTATATAACAGCGGCTGTATTTGTATTTCTCTATGATGGTTCAATTTAGCTATTAATCCGCGGATCATATGCGTGCCGAACCGTGGGGGTTGATCCGTACGCGGGGAGAGACCCATCCCCTATATCAGCCAATCACTGTGTGCATTCTGAGTAAGCTCGTTCATGAGAAACAACGTCATCCTTAGCAACAGCGTCAACCCCGCCCTCACTCTTAGTTTCACAATTCTAGGAATTCCTTAGTATGAGTTTGTCTTTGCAGCTTTGTGAATAGGTTTTAAGGTGGGACTCCTAACTAAAAGGTTTTAGTGCGATTTAGAAGTACTCCTAGTGGTAAGATAAAATTATTTGTGAATACGGGCCCTGATATTTAGTGACACTAAGGGCTTTTACAGCCATGTTTGGCACAACTACGCAACCGTCCAGATTTTAAATAGGGGTTAGATCATTTCTCCCGTAGTTTTGTAGGAACTAAAACCAGCATTTAAGTTATCTAAATTAAGTAGGGCTGTCCCCGACTAAAACAAATCTTCGTCGACCAACAGTCGTCCGTTTTATCCGATTGGTCGAAACTTTAAAAAAATAATATGACACACCCTATTTGTTTTAATAAATACAACTATATGCACACTGCACTTGTCTCATGTTTTATAACTTTCTTAAGTGAATGACACAAATGAGTAACAATAGGCTAATGTCTTTATGGAGCCGGAGTTCAAAGAAAACGTTGAACTCTGAGTTTACCTGAAAGAAAGAAAAAAGTATCCGTTCCGAGCCTCTTCATGCTGCCTTTGCAGATTCTGCCGTTGCGCTTGTGAAGTTGCGGTATGGCCACATAATTGGCTGATGCTTTTATTTGACCACAACCATAACACATTCTAATGCGTAGGCTATGTTTTATTTAATTAACCAGGTTGGTCTCATTGGGATTTAAAATCTCTTTTGCAAAAAAATAGGCTAACAAACGAATGATCACACATAGCCTAATGTCTTAAATTGTAGCCTAAAGCTGAACATAAAGTGGCTATAGCCTATCGAAAATAACTTACTCAAGTCGGAGACCATCCGATGCCTTACTTCCCCAGTCGTTTCATGTTATGGCACAGGAACACTAGCTTGTCCACATTTTTTGGCAAAAGGCTGCTCCTCGTTTTATTAACGATAAACCCTACGCTTGCAAAGTTTACATTCCACTTTTTTTGGATTGTCCGTGACTAAAACGAAATGCTGCCATACTCCAGATTTTTTCTTTGACATTATGTTCTTAGGTTATATAAAAAATGAGTAATTAAAGTATGCCTATATCACTAATCTTAACTGTAGGCAAATCTTAGGCTACAATTAAAATGCACATACGTGTGCCTAAAACAAGAAGGATACAATATAGGCTACATGAAAGGGGGTGTTACGCATGTTAGTTATAAATATATAAACCATACAATTAGCAAAACACATTTATTATAAAATTTTACTTTTATTCGTTTTGCAGAATTATTCACTACATTACTATTACCTTAACTGCCTAATATAATTTAAAGAGAACATATATAGGCCTAGCTATGTCAAGAGTGAAGGACTGTCACTGCCATACCTGCGGCATCCAGAATGGAGAATGGCGAATCTAGGTGTCTCATGCTGCGTGGATAATTTTTTTTATTATAAATTATTTTACGCGCGACTGCTCGACCAACACAAACCTCAGTGGACCAAAACCAAATCGACCAGTCGACTAAATGGGGTCAGCCCTAGAAATAATTAAGAAGCGGAAAATTTAAGGAAATCCAAGCCTAATATCTGCTACACATGCCTCTAAATGAGAAAGCTCTACTGCTACACATGGTTTTGTTGATATATATAGCGGTGTATCATCAGCATAGCAGTGGAACTCTATGCCATGTTTGTGAATAATATCACCAAGAACACACACAAAGAGAAAAGTGGTCCTTGCAGGAGATTGCATTTCACTTTTGAATAATGAGAATATTCTTCATTCAATTGAACAAGCTGGTATCTGTCATACAAGTATGATCTAAACCAGGAGAGTGCTTGATCACAGACTCCAACACAGCCCTGTATTCTGTCCAATAAAGTCTCACGGTCGACAGGATCAAAAGCTGCACAAGTGGAGTATTACAAAAAAGTATTATGTGCTGGCGTAGCACAGGCAGGAGTTCTTTAATCAATTTACAGGCTGCACACAGTACATGGTGAGAAATTCAAAGGAGGAAACTTTATTTCCAGACTTTGGGGTTAAACTCAGAGTGGACTGATACATAGTTGCAACTTCAGGACCCCTGCCGGATGGAAGTGAGCTCTGAGTACTTAGGAGATGCCTCATTTAGTGAAACATAATCATTAGGCCTTAGCCATGTTTCCATTAAACATAGCACATTAAGATTATTAACCGTAATTAATTTGTTCACAAGAACTGCTTTGGTAGCAAGGGATCTGGTGTTTAGTCAACTGAATTTAATGAATGATCCTTTGCGGGTAGCAGCTACAACATGGTGGGTTTAAACAGCAATAAGGTTATCGACGTTAATGCCACGGCTAGCTTTGTGTTTAATTTCTTTTTTGCGTGGGGCAGACACAGTCTCAGTATAATAAAAGCTTGTTTCTGGCTCAAGTAAGCTAGCTATGGGAGGCGTGGGGTAAGTATTGCTGCTAATCTCTAGCTCTGAAATGCACCTTGCAGACACATGTATAGGACACCCTTCCTGCTCCTCAACGAACTTGAGCCGGCTCACCCTCCCCCCTTCCCCTGGGGTGGACAGCCAAACGCCGCCCCCGATTGGGGCTGACGACCAGGGCCGCGTACCTGACGGGCAGCGCGCATCGTATCAGACCAGCCAAGATACGGTGCGTTAGACCGCTATGCTACCCGCCAGCCCCACTAATCCTTGTTTTACAGGAGATGGATTTGCTCTATGGCAAGGAATGTAAATTGGCCCACAGTACCTTATATACTTCAACAATGACAACTCCATTAATGATGCTACTATGTAATGCCAATGTGATGTGATCTGCACGAATGTGTCTGAATGATAAATAATAATACAAATAATAATATATATATATAATGTTGTACAAAAGAGCATTCTGTAAAATAACATTTCTGCTTCAGGTTTGTAGAAAAGCCCATTTGAAGATTGATTTATTTAAAAAATTGATGAGTTACACCTGCCTATGGCCAGGTTTTCATTTGGAAAGGTCTTGATAAGATGACAATGTTTAATGGGGGAAACCAGTCATTCTCAATGTAAATAATGTACGCGGAAGATTGTAGATAGACCAGCTGTGCTAAGAGGAAAAATAGGTGTATTTTCAAATATTCAAAATATCTGTTCCCCCCCCCTTCCCCCAATAATTTGTAGATATAAGGCATTCCCTTTCATAATTTCCCCCCAAATATTTAATATGTGGTTGTTTGCCCTCTCAGATGTGAGCAGGGCTGGACTGGCTATATAGTCTACCGGGCCGATTCCGGTGGGCCAGTCTAGTTTTGGGCGGTAGGGCCGGTATAATTATTATTTTTAATTTAAAAAAATAGAAATATATATATATATATTTTTTTTTTTTTTGTCATCTAACGGCCAACAAAAAATGGACAGCGGCCCATTGGTTCATTAGTGATGGGCCGGTCTGAGCCAAATGGCAGGGCCTATTTTTTGTCCCAGTCCAGCCCTGGATGTGAGTCATTGTACAGAAGAGCAGCAAGCCCCTCAGAGCTCTGCGTGGAAACAGCATTACCACATGCGACCACATCACTCGGACCTGCCGATTCTCCCTCAACAACATCCGGAGGATCCGACCATTCCTCACCCAAGAGGCCACTCAACTCCTAGTCCAGGCCCTGGTGATCTCACGTCTGGACTACTGCAATTCCTTGCTGGCAGGCCTTCCGGCCTGTGCCATCAAGCCACTGCAACTAGTCCAGAATGCTGCCGCTCGCCTGGTGTTCAACCAGCCGAAGTTCACCCACGTCACCCCTCTACTCTCCTCTCTGCACTGGCTCCCCATCGCAGCACGCATCAGATTCAAATCACTGGTGCTTGCTTTTCAAGCGGCCAGAGGTACTGCTCCCCCTTACCTCCAGTCACTCATCACTCCCTAAACCCCTTCCAGACCCCTCCGCTCCACCTCCTCTGGTAAACTGACTGTCCCTTCCCTCCGGGCCCCTGGCAGCCGCTCCTCGCGGTCTCGCCTCTTCTCTGTCCTGATCCCTCGCTGGTGGAACGACCTCCCGCAATCGGTCAGGACTGCGGAATCACTTGCGATCTTCCGCAAGAGACTCAAAACCCACCTCTTCAGACTCCACTACCACTGAACTCTGTCCATCTAGCTAAATTGTCTTCACCACTGTTTACTTGTTCAACACTATACTCCTACATTTTTACAAATAAAAAAATAAAAAAATTACACTAACCTTTTCCTTCCCAGTGTTACAGGTATGGTATGCAGATGCCTGCAATGATGTCTATTGCTGTATTACTGCACTGATCTCATGCGCTAACTATGATTGTTCCTACCATGTATTAATGCATATCTTGTAAGTCGCTCTGGATAAGAGCGTCTGCTAAATGTTTAAAATGTAAAATGTTAAAATGTATGCGAGCATTTAAGAGAACCTTTCGCCAACGCTGTCCTTGTACGAGCTCCAGCGAAGCCTTTTTATAGCCAGTCACTTAACTTCAAGGATGTAGAGATACGCCGTTTCCTTTTAGCTCCATTATTTCCCCACTCCCAACTATGTTCCTTCTGATAACCTGGGTTTGAACCTGATTGGAATGGACCATAATGTGCATAGTACTGCTCCTAAGAAGTTCTGAGAGAACTGTTTATGTGTAATCTATTTTAAAATTGAGACAATGATATTGGTCATTATATACATATACATATAAGTATACAAGAATGTCCTTACTAAAAGTGACAAAAAAACTACTGGACTATCAGGACCCATCAGGAGCACCCTCAATGGCTTGAGCAGATATTTCTCTTTTTTTTAATGTTATAATTTGTTTAAATTTTTTTCAAATTTTTCTCCCAATTTAGTAGCCAGTTCAACTCTCTATTTATTTCGATTCGCCCTCCCCTCATGAGCCTGCCGCCCTTCCTCCGGGTCGAGCTAATATCCCCGAGGCCCGATGATGATCCACCTCCTCCAAGACAGAACTTCACCCACCTGCTCTTTAGGAACACCCTACTGCTTCTTGGCGAGCTTGTGCTGGCTTTCCCTCCCCCCACCCCCCTGGGGCGGACAGCCAAATGCTGCCCCCCAATCGTGGCTCACGGCCAGAGTTGGACTGACGCAGTCGGGTTTCAAACCGCGACTACAGTAGGCAGCTCGCACTCCCGACGGAGTGCATTAGACTGCTACGCTACCGGGACCCTGCAGATATTTATCCTAACGAAAGGGTTGCCGTGGGGGAGGGCCCATCCACAACAGTGCTCTGCTCCTGTCCTAATTGATTTCAGAATTAAAATATGGGTTTGCTCCGCCTTGGAATCCCACGACAGTTTAAATGCAGAGTCTAAATATTTAATGCCAGGCTGGAGTCAGGGACTCGAAACGATGGGCAGAATGAGGGATCACAGAGGTCTTGCTGGGAGGACTATGGACTTTCCCCCGTCATTGATTCTATCCGAGCACAAAGAGGGAGAGGGGATTAATAGACGGAAGGGAACGAGGAACGGTAATGGCATTTTGGGTTGTCCGTTGGCAGGCCGACAGGCTGCGGAAAAGCAGTGCCTTTCGGGGCACTTAGTCGCTGCGCAGACTGCATGCTGAGCGAAGTGGCTTTATGAAAACTGATTTATCGCTCAGGCACTCCTCTTTCTCTAATCCCTCCCGAGGCGTGCCCTGTGCCGTTTGCCTCTCCTGTCCAAATGAAAGGGCGGGACACGGACGCAGTCCGGGCCGGGTTCGATAGGGCGCCAGGGCTCGGACGATCTGGCATCGTGGCCCCCCAGTGTCAATAACGGATGTTATACCACGCTGAAGGAAATGTGTAACGTTTGAGGCCATGTCGTGTGATAGTGTCATACATTCCAACAAGTGAACAAACAAAAATTATCAAAATTTGAACACACAGCTTTGATGTAACAATACTATTCACTTCTTAGTATTTGCCAACTAATGTTTTTAAATAGTTTTTCTCCCAATTTTGGTGGCCAATTTTACCTATTGATTAAATTACCCCCCCACCTCCATCGAGAGGGAACTAGCCAAGCCGTCGCCTGTAATTCCGTTATACTCAGGGAAGGTTTCTGTGCAAGCGGCGAAGTTGTGCCAGCTTCCGTACCCCTGGGTGGACAGCCAATCACCACTCCTGGCCAGAGCCGAACTGGCACAGCCAGGGATTGAATCCTGGCCGCAGTGGGCAACCTGCACTCCGGGCAAGTGCCTTTGCCGGTTGTGCCACCCACAACGACGTTTTTTTCATCAGGAATTATTTAAACAGGGCATCGGGTGGTGCAATGATAGAAGCATTCGCCCGGAATGCAGGTTGCCCACTGCAGCCGGGGTTCGAAACCAGATCGGGGGACGGCGATTGGCCGGCGGCCCCAGGGGGAGCCGACACAAGCTCGCCGAGAAACGCGAAGGGTGTCCTCGTAAAGTAGGTGGGCGAGTTCCATCTCGAAGGAAGTGGTTCATTGCCGGTAGTGGCTTGTCCCGCAGATGTGGGTGGCGGGCTTGAGGTGGAGGGTGAATTGAAGAAATAGAGGGGACGATTGGCCACCAAATTGGGAGAATTTTTAATTTTTTTACATTTATTTAAATGTGATAAACTTGGTAAAAAGTATTAAATAGTAATACAATAATATTTCCCATTACCCTTTTCTGAAGCCCTGACTATGAATTGGGAGGTGTTGACTGGAAAATAAATGCATGTTACAAAGTTAATTAGTTTTTACTTGAGTGCACATGTTCCAGGTCAGAGACGCTGTGTGCTCATTAACAGTGCATCTGCGTTTTTTAACCTCCGTCTCAACCTCAATTTTCAGGGCGAAGTGACTCACCGCACATCTCCTCGGTGGTAGGTAGAATGATGACGTGCTCCAAAATGAAGTGGCGTACTTCTGCCACAAAGAAGAGATATTTTTCTCCAAATTGAACAGAAAAATGTAACTGCCTTGTGTTTATTAATAGAGGAGTGTAAAGGGGCCGTCCTCGGGTTTATTTTTTATACTTCCGTGTAACCTTGGAAACCTGGGACAAGCAAGGACCCCCTGCAGTCACATAGACAAAAATTACTGTTCCGGAGCAGTGGATAGCGCAGCGGTCTAACGCACCGCATTTTGGCTTGTCTGATACGAGTGCGAGCTGCCTATCAGGGACGCGGTTCGAAACCCGTCCCTAACAGACCGGCCCTGGACGTCAGCCCGG
Organism: Aldrovandia affinis; assembly: GCA_029706075.1. Classification (NCBI taxonomy): domain Eukaryota; kingdom Metazoa; phylum Chordata; class Actinopteri; order Notacanthiformes; family Halosauridae; genus Aldrovandia; species Aldrovandia affinis. The sequence goes on from JAINUG010000765.1 coordinate 41,317, forward strand.
ATCGGGGCGGGGGCGTTTGGCTGTCCACCCCTGGGGGAGGGGGGAGGGTGAGCCGGCTCGGGTCCGCCGTGAAGCATGTAAGGGAGTCTCCAGAACGTGGGTGGGGGTGAAGTCCGTCTTGAAGGAAGTGGAGTTCGCTGCCCTCGGGAATTAGCTTGCCTTGTAGAGACGAGTGGTGGACTCGTGTGGGGAGGGTAAATCAAAATAAATAGAGGGTGTAATTGGCTACCAAAAAATCTTAAGAATTAATTCCACACAATTGCTTACTCTATGTAGAAAAAAACTAAAACAAGCCCACACTACCAATGGTCTGGTGTTTTGTCTGTTTTTGAAAAGCATGAATTCACTGTTCTGTGGAATTCACAATGCCAAAAACTAATTATTCATAAAAGATAATTGGGAAATGCCCCGGGTCAGGAAGATAGCTGCGCACATTAGTGCTACAGGTGCACTCCACAAACATTTCCTTTTCTGCTACAGACATCATTGTGTATTTTAGTTTTTTTAAACAATGCAACTTTTTATAATGAACTCAATTATGCACACAGGAGAGGTTTGCTTATTAAATGTATTACTTTTGCTGTCACAAAAAATAAAATGTGGCTTTCTTGTTAAAATAATATTTTTTGTTTGTTGTTGCCATGAATGCCAGACCTTTGTAATTTTGTTTATAAATAGATGATCTAATATGTCGTTTTTTATAGTCATCAGAGGTCTGACTCTATTCCTGTCTGTAGGGGTCACATGCATATTTAAGGCCCTCTATCTCCTGTGTAGAGAGGCGGATCGACCGTCCTTCAGAAAGACGTGTGCTATGGCTGGGGTCACGACCCAGAAGCACCCCAGAGAACACTGTAGGCAGCAGTTCTGGCGAATGAATAGTAATCGCTTTCTGTAATCAAATTACGTTCTCCTGTGTTTTTATGACTTTAATCAATCTTCTTGCAGGCACAGCAAAAAATGTACAACTGGAACAAATACTAGCTGCTGGCGAGTGGTAAAATCTTTTTTTTTTTTTTTTTTTTTTCAGATGTGTAGAATGTGAATTCACAGAAGAAGATTGGTTTGGGGAGAACAGAGAAACTATTCCTACTATAGGCACTAACTACTGCCATGTAAAGAAGATACTGGAATTTGAAATGAGGATCATCAGTAATTAGTGGCTTAATCCTAAAAGTTTTTCTTTTTTCTTCTTGGTATCACAGAACAGCTTAATGATCAGCAAACTTAAAGTTTGGCTTTTTCAGTTCTCTTCTTAGCAACACATCCTTACTTTACGTGTTGATATGTATCAGGTAAAAAAAGTAATACTCACTTTCAGCATGGAAAAAGTCTATGAGCAGTAAGTAAAGTTATTTCTTTGTAATGTTCGTTTAGTAGAGTCAGAATTTGAGGCATCCATAATTTACATGCAAGTGTTTTAAAAAATTATTTTTAAAAAATTATTTGTTTCAGATTTTCTCCCATTTTTCTCCCAATTTAGTAGCCAATTACACCCTCTATTTTTCATGTCAATCCCCCCCTCGTATTGTGAGTTTGCTGCCGTAGCCCTGTGAGAGAGCACTCGCTAATTCCTCTGAGACAGCACTCGCCAAGCTGTCGACCGTAACTCCGGTACTCCAGAGCCACTCCTGTATGCAGCGAACTTCCTGTCGGCCTCCCTCCCCCCTCCCTGGGGCAGACAGCCCGGTCACAGAGGCCAGCTTCCCTCCCCCTCCCTGGGGCAGACAGCCCGGTCACAGAGGCCAGCTTCCCTCCCCTCCCTGGGGCAGACAGCCCGGTCACAGAGGCCAGCTTCCCTCCCCCTCCCTGAGGCAGACAGCCCGGTCACAGAGGCCAGCTTCCCTCCCCCTCCCTGGGGCAGACAGCCCGGTCACAGAGGCCAGCTTCCCTCCCCCCTCCCTGGGGCAGACAGCCCGGTCACAGAGGCCAGCTTCCCTCCCCCCTCCCTGGGGCAGACAGCCCGGTCGCAGCGGCCAGCTTCCCTTCCCCCTCCCTGGGGCAGACAGCCCGGTCACAGAGGCCAGCTTCCCTCCCCCTCCCTGGGGCAGACAGCCCGTTCGCAGCGGCCAGCTTCCCTCCCCCTCCCTGGGGCAGACAGCCCGGTCACAGAGGCCAGCTTCCCTCCCCCTCCCTGGGGCAGACAGCCCGGTCGCAGCGGCCAGCGTCGAACGTTGTAACCTCTAGACCACCCGAGAGGCCTTTAAGTGCTATTTTAAATGACAACTGCTGCAAGTGTTTCTCTCAAAATTGCACAATGAATTAAAATTGATTAACATTTGACACATTTAACATTTGCACAGGGACAATGGAAAAAGAATAAGGAATTATATTTTTCTAAAAAAAAACGTTTTAATGGTGAAACATCACAGACCAATAAAGTAGAAAAGGAATCCTCTGGGAACTTTCACAAATGTATCAGAAAGCGATAGAATTTCACACAATAAAGATGAACAAGTCTGGCTTAATTAAGCGAGATCATGTTAAACAGAAGCTGGATTTGTGAAATCAAATTTCATTGCAATTCTGAATTATTATTATGGTATCATTGATTATCTCAGATAACATGAGCAAAATAATTATAATAAAATTGCAGAAATATCCCTGGAGTGAACAACATTCATAAGTAAAATCAAATTTTAGGATAGTTTACCTAGTATTGATGTAATTATGTGAAAAGGAAATTAAAATGATGGAAAATATTTCACTCTCAGTATTAACAGTATTGTTAATATTGTCTCAGACATTATTAACATGATTTTTCATTGCCAGTATATACCGTACATGCCTACAAAAAAGTACCTATGTTCTATGGAGTGGCAAAGTTACCCATTTAGAAATCTATCTGCTAAAGTATTATTTATGGGTGCATTTGTTGCATTTCAACAAACATGAATACATTTATCTTACATGGACAGACAAATAAACATGCTGTTTAGTGATTGCTAAAACACTTTTTCGAGTAAAAACTGTCAATAATTTATTTTGCAATCATTCTATAACTTGATTTGAAGTGGATCTTACTGTCTGACAAGCCACCATATAGGTAACTGCCACAATAAGGGAAACCCTTGAGTAAAGGAGGGATAGAAAGTATATTGAAAGCAGGTGCTTCCACACAGGTGTGGTCCCTGAGTTAATTAAGCAATCAACATCCCATCATGCTTAGGGTCATGTATAAAAATGCTGTTATTTTGTCCATCATGGCTAGAAGAAGAGATCTCAGTGACTTTGAAAGAGGGGCGATTGTTGGGACTAGCGTCAGTGGTGAAAGCTGCTCAACTTGCTGATGTTTCACGAGAAACAGTGGCTAAGGTGATGTTGGCATGGAAGTCTGAGGGAAAGGCATAATCAGCTAAGGGGCAACCTGTTTAGCTGGCATGCTAAAAGATATGGTCCAGTGAATAGTTCTCCAGCTAAAACGTTTGGCTAACTCTAAAGCTAAGCTGGAGTTGTGTGCCATTATTTATTATATTGCTTGCTTTCAATGTGGTTTTGAATAGGCAGTGTTGCCAGATATTTATGTCTTAATGTTCACATTTTAATCAAATGGTCATCTAAGATGAGAATCTGCTTGATTTATATGATATAACTATAACTATATATAACTAAATGGTTGTTATTTGTCAAGTAATCTAAGGTTGTTTAATGTGCAAATACGTAAAGTGTAAATTGATATGCAGTTTTAAGTATGTTGGCTAAAGAAGCTTGTTTGTCAGCTTACAATATGGGGAGTCTGTGCAGCGAATGGCAATGCATAAAGCAATTTATAACGCTAATAATGGCAACACTAATGGACCCACGAAGAGAAGCCATTCATGTTCAAACTGCTTCAGTTCATTTCCACTGAAGCAGGCCCTGCGTCCGATTACTGTATAGGTGGTAATAATAATAATAATAATAATAATAATAATAATACATCTTATTTATAAAGCGCTTTTCAAATAAATATCTCAAAGTGCTGTACAGAGTGTGTGGTGACATTGCAAAACACAATAAAAACAATAGTACACTTTAAAAAGACAAAGACCGGGGTTCGATTCCCTGTCGTGCCAGAGTCGGCTCTGGTCGGGAGTGCCACCGGGGCGGCAATTGGGTGTCCGCCCCAGGGAGGGGGGAGGGAAGCCGACACACACAGTTCGCTGTGCACAGGAGTGGTTCTGGGGTGCCGGAATTACAGTCGACAGCTCGGCGAGTGCTGTCTTGAAGGAGGCAGCGCTTCGCCATTGTCACTGCCGGTCACAGGGCTACGGCAGTGAACTACGAGGGAGGGGATTGAACTAAGCACAGCGGGAGTAATTGGCTACCAAATTGGGAGAAAAACGGGGTAAAATAAAAATGACACGTTTTTTTTTAAGTCGAGGGGAGAAGTTTTTAGGTGAAGGCAATGTGGTACAGGTGGGTTTTGACTCCAGTTCTGAATGAAGAGAGTGTTAGAGGTAGCTGCAGGTGGTTGGGCAGTGCGTTCCAGAGGCGTTCTTGGGCTATTCAAGTCTAGGCTAGATGCAGTACTAGATACTCTTTAGATTGAGACAGGACTGAACAGCCTTGTCATTGTGTGTTCTTATGTTCTTACGATGGCTAGTTCCCACTGGGGCCACGTATACTGAAAAATGTATGCATTCATTAATGTAAGTCGCTTTATCCAAAGCAACTTACACTAATGAATGCATACATTTTTCAGTATATGTGGCCCCAGTGGGAACTAGCCATCATAAGAACATAAGAACACAATGGTACTGCTAAATGGCATGTATTATATTATAGTTCGTATATATGTTTAGGCTGTGGGGATCTCTGAGTTCTCTCGCTCTGAGCTTGTCCCAGAGCTCCCCCAGTGTGCGGTAGACTGTACTGCACTTCAGGAGCACACAAAGAGAACAGGACTACTGTTCTGTATTTCCATAGCACCACTGTCCCATTTACTGCGCTGTTCTTGGAGGACACAAAACAGCACACAGATTTCAGAGTCCCAGGACACACGGAGTGTTCAGTAACAATGGGAGAGAACAGTTCATTAAAGTACAGCACACTTTTTTGCTGTTCCAGCAGCCAACTTAACATTCACGTTTGTGAAACACAAGTAAGGAAGTATTTTCTAAGAAAATGGACTATTTAAATGGATCTTTAATAGATAGCTAAACATGGATATAATGTATATTTCTAAAGCAGGCTTGTTAGCTATCTTCTTAAATCATGATTTTTCTTTCAAAATCATAATTTCATTTCATGTCCAAAATAAAGAAAAATGATAATTAAACTCTGTTGTAAATTTCCAACCACTTTACATCTGAATTTGTTTGTGTATAATAATAATAATAATAATAATAATAATAATAATAATTACATTCTTAATCTTGCTATTATAGTATCACAATGCCCATATTATTATTGCTGTTGATAATAATAATTCTAATAATAATGTAATAATAAAGGATAAGAATGTCTTATTATGAGTCGTATAATAATAATAATAATAATAATAATAATAATAATAATAATAATAATAATAATAATTCAATTTAGTTTAATTATCATTTGTTTCTCTTTATTTTTAACAAATATTTTTTTTTTAACTGTCCTCTTTTGTGTGCTCCTGAAGTGCAGTACAGCCTACGAGCTACTAGGGGAGCTGTGGGACAAAACGTAACAGTGCAGTACAATCTCAGTAACAACCGCTACTGCCACGAGACACAAGCCATCACAACAAAAAGAAACAACAATATTGAGCCTTTTATACAAATGACTTATTAATGACATCAATCATTCATAGATTCTGTTGAATATTATCAATTCATGAGCACATATGAATTAATTTACTTACCATTAGTACAAAAAAATGAATAATTTACAAGCAATGAACCTAAAGTGAACTTGATGAGCCGGAAGGGCCAGGAATTATGATTTATGAAAAATGTGTTATTCCTTAAATATTTTTTTCGAACAAACAAATGAATAAACATTTAGAAAGCATTCGAATAATAAATAGCAAACGTTAAGAACTCTTTCATCCTTATCGTCCATAATCTCTCTTTGATCACATGACACAGGCAGGAGTGGCACAGCTAACATTGTGTACTTGTCAGATCAAGCCGCTCATTATGGTGTTCAGATTGAGATTCCATGGCAGCTGAATGACAGTACAAATATTTAATCATAATAACAGCATTTGAAGGCTTAGCTTAGACACACAGTGGTGTTTACTTTGTGTGTCGGCAAATTAATGCAGACCAATCCATTCTCCCTTTGGGTTTGGGTGAAATATGAGCATCGTCATTTCAAAAATAGAATTCACTTATTGAGGAAGATTTTGTTATTCAGAAAGAGCAGAAGGACAATCTGAAATTCAGACAAAAGGCAAAGACAAACAAAGGCATTTCTTTGGGACAGTAGATTACTTACATTACATTACAGGCATTTAGCAGACGCTTTTATCCAGAGCGACTTTACACAGTTTACATTTCTTTACACACAATCCATTTATACAGCTATTTTTACCAAAGCAATTCAGGTTAAGTACCTTGCTCAGCAGTGCCCCCACCTGGGAATTGAACCGGCAACCTCTGAGTTACAAGTCCAGTTCCCTCACCAATACACTACACTGCCACCCTCAAGCAGGGACGCGGTTCGAAACCCGTCTCTGCCAGATCGGCCCTAGCCGTTAGCCCCAATCGGGGGTGGCATTTGTTAAAATTGCAGCATTTGAGCGGCAGTGTTAGCATAATGGTTAGGGAACTGGGCTTGTAACGCAATGGTTGCAGGTTCAATCCCAGGTGGGGGCACTGCCATTGTACCCTTGAGCTAAAGGTACTTAACCTGAATTGCTGCAGTAAAAATATCCAGCTGTATAAATGGATTGTATGTAAAGAAATGTAAACTGTGTAAGTCGCTCTGGATAAGAGCGTCTGCTAAATGCCTAAAATGTAAAAATGTAAAAAAAAGATGGGCAATTCCCATTATCACTACTGTACTTGAGTTGAGTCCTTTTTCCTTCCTGTTACTTAGAGCAATAGACTGAAATCAAATGACACTGTGTTGTGTCTAATGAGGCAAGCAGCCCAAATCCCCAGTTTACATGCCATTTGTGCCAAGCACACGACTGTTCTCCCGAGGTCCATAAAGATGGCATATCTGCACCTGGCTCGTTAAACAGAATCAGCATCTGCCATCTCAGACACGCCACACTTCCTGCGCTTCCAAGAATACCCTTTTTAATTCTCCGAAAGGCAAACAGGAACAGACTGTACCATTTGAGGTGAATTATTTGAGGATTAGATGGATTTTATTGGCCATATGCAGCCTTAGTAAAAAAAAATCTAAAACTAAACAAAAGGGAGAAAGGAATGAGGCTGTCAGAAACGGAAGTTTTGCATTGCGGTTTGTGTGTTTGTTCAATCGCCATCCTTTGGCATGAAAACTTCGACAGTCAGTTTTATAGCAGATAGGAACTGTGTAAACGTCTTCGTGATCTCAGCTGGAGGTTGTTTTTGATTCACAGTGGGTATAATAAGTATTCACCCTCTTTGGCATTTTTCACATTTTATTTCCCTTTGGGACTCCATATACTGAAAAACGTATGCATTCATTACTGTAAGTCGCTTTGGATAAAAGCATCTGCTAAATGGCATATATATACACATTACATTTACATTACATTTTAAGCATTTAGCAGGCACTCTTATCCAGAGTGACTTAAAAGATATATATATATATATATATATTTATTCTTTGTCCAATCAAAATTGATTTAATTTGGATTTCTTGCCACCTACCAACACAAAATACTGTATAATGTCAAATAAAAATAACAACTCTAAAGCTTTTTGTTAATTACTTCTCTTCCATGAAGTAAGAAAATAAAATGTGAACAATGTCAAAGGAGGTGAATACTCGTATACCCACTGTAGTGAAAAAAACATGCTTTCTCTGTGAGGAGAAACCAGCGGAGAGTTTGTCTGTTTGACCCAGGAATCCACGACTGATAGATGATGGCCAGGGAAAATGGTGATGACAAACCGCTGTTCTGCTTTATTTTTATTTTTTGACATTTGTTTCTGATTTTCTCCCATTTTCTGCAATTTTAGCCAATTAGAAACATTTATTTGTCGTAGTCCTGCGACCGGTAGTGACCAGCAAAAATATGGTGCATTAGAGCGAACGCCACGTCGGCTCCCCTCCCCCCCTGGGGCGGACAGCCAATCACCGCCCCCTGGTGGCCCTGCCGTTGGATTATCAATCAATCAATCAATCTTTTAAAAAAAACATTTATTTATACCAGCAAAAATATGGTGCATTTAACTATCCGTCGCCCTGGTTGGATTATCAATCAATCAATCAAATTTTATTTATTACATTTAATACAGGTAGACAAAGTGGTACAATACAGGTAGACTAAGGGTAAAAATAAATAAACAGAAAATAAACAACCAACAGACATACAAAGGAACAGAACAAACAAGGCAGGAGTCAGTGTGAGTCGGGGAACGCTAAGGAATACAAGTGAGTTTTGAGCTTAGATTTAAAAGGACTCATTATTATGCTTTGGGCAATCCCTGAGCGCTTGGCAAAGTCTGGTTCTGGTCCAAACCGATGCAATGTCCCACCGCTCACCCCTAGCCCACTCTCAGAAATCCTTCCAGATTCATCACGGGACACAAAGAACCTGAACAAAAACAACCACGGAG
>JAINUG010000765.1:55000-60934 GCA_029706075.1 Aldrovandia affinis
GGTCTGCTACCTATTGATGATGGTGAGATGGTGTTTGGTTCACAGCAGCGAGTGTAATACCGATATCCACTGGTGGAATGCTCTCTGTGAATTAAGCTTATCTTCTGTGACTATATAATCAGTGTGTCAGCTATCGAGCGAGAATAGTCTCTTGTAAAATATTCATGCCCTGAGACAACAGAGGTCTTTCATTTTTTTATTCTATTTTCTCTTTCTGCTGTTTTTCCCAATTTAGTAGCCGATTATACCCTCTTTTTCATGTCAATCATCCCCTCCCTCACATTGAGAGCTCGCTGCCGTAGTCCTGAGACCAGCAGTGACATGCGGTGGAGCACCGCCTCCTCCGAGCCGGAACCCACCGAGCCGTCACCGTGACTCCAGTATGCGCACAGGGCCACTCCTATACGCAGCGAGCTCGGTAGAATCGAACCCCGGTCGGCTTCCCTCAGAGGCCCCTCCCTGTGGCGGACAGCCAATTGCCGTGTGTGTGTGTGTGTGTGTGTGTGTGAGAGTGTGTGTGTGTGTATGTGTGTGTGTGTGTGTGCGAACATTTTTACAAAGCCTTAAGCAGCACTTCAGATTATGCACCTCGGATCTGCTAGATGCTTCAAATGGATTGATATAATTGCTTATCAATATTGCAGCAGGTGTGCAGGGGTGTGCAGACCAGTGGTCCTCCGATCTTTTTAAGCCCAAAACCACTTTTAGAATATACATGCAGCACAAGATCTACTCTTAGTGTTTCGATTTGACTACCCCCTCAAACACACACACACACACGCACTCACACACGCACAGACACAGATACAGACACACAGACACACATGCACACACACACTCACATACACACACACACACTCACACACCTGTACGCCATGGATACACTCACCTATTCTTAGTGTGACACCTGTGCTTGCACAGTATCTGTGAGTGCAGTGAAGTCTGGGCTGTAGTTTGAGAACGCCAGTCTTAGGCAGTCTGTAGGGGCATCTGTAAGACGTGTGCGATATTTGATTATTTTTGTTTGTGAAAAAGCCATCTCACATAGGTATTGTAACCCCAAGGGGCTGCACAAGGAAATGGCTGCCTGGCCTCCAACACATGGAAGCCCGAAAACACATTTCCCAGCAGGCCACAGTAGCACCTGAACAGAGTAAAGGCAGTGGGACTAACAAACAGCTGAAGGCCATGTGGAGGCCTATTTAAAGGGCTGATTCCAATCACACTTGGAGAGGAGTAGGAACATGTTTGGGTTGAGTGTGTTGAAGGAGAGAAAGAACCTGTGAAGTCTTTGACCAGCCAGGATTTAGAGAGAGTGTTTTGGAGTGTTTTTGTGTTTGACCGGATTGTTTGAGGACCCCCCTTTGGATTTTGACTACGGACTGGATTGCGGAACTGACTTGGATTTTGAATAGGATTACGGACCTTGACAACGAGATAAGGATTGCGGACTTTGTGTGCTTCTATTCCCCTGAAGACCCCACCCTTTGTTTTGTGTTGTCAAGAGTTAGTTTAATAAATCATCATTTTGTTTTTGAATACTGCCTCCTCTGTGTTCTTGCACTTGCCTACGCCCTCTGCAAGGTCTGTGCGTGTCGCCCAACCCCGGGGACACCACAATATGTAAAACTGAAGCAGGCTTTCAGCTCCAGTACACATGATGTCAGAAGTGGATACTTCTCTCTGTCCCTAAAAGCCTTTGTCCTTTGACCAAACTTTCAGCTCAATATCACTATGGTGATGATTTCCGTGTCAAGTCCACTGCTGTGCTCAAACAGCTGCTGAAATGTTGCTGTCAATTCTCCAATGTCCACTTGAAGAAAATGATTTGAGATAAACATGATGCATCTTATCCACCTCCTGAAATTGTCTATTGAATTCCTTTTCCAATTTGTTCAGGTGGTCACAGAAAACTCAGTCAACTTTTCAGTTTGACCTGCTTTTGGACTTTCTCCAGATTTGGGAAGTGATCAAGGTGATTATTCTTCAACTGGGATGACCACAGGCCACCCAGTTTGATCTTGAATGCATTCACTGCACTGGTCATGTGACAGGTCTCTGCCCCTCCCCTGCAGTTCGCGATCTTTGAGCATGATTCTTTTTTTCTTACATCGCCCATCCTCCGGGGCGAGACACTATTTCTGGGCCGATTTTATCCGCCTCTTCCGAGACGGAATTCTACCACGGACGCCTTTTTCCTGCTCCTCGATGGACTCGTGCCGGCTCACCCTCCCCCCTTCCCCGGAGGTGGACAGCCAAACCCCGCCTCCGATCGGGCTGAGGACCAGGGCTGGTCTGGTAGAGACACGGGTTTCGAACCGCGTCTCTGACAGGCAGCGCACACCACAGCGCCAGCCTTTGAGCATGATTCTAACAGCGGGCAGAGCTAACTGCGGTGGCCACAGCAGCTCAGAGAAAGTGTTATAGATTCATAATTGGTTCATTTGAATATTGTGGCAGACGCCCGGAGGCATGGAGAGGGGTGGTGATTGAGGGGCAGTACATAGCAGCCCGCTGGCTCCACCCCCGCACCCTAATGGCAAATCCAGGGCTGTCCTGGGCACTGTTCATTTGAATATAAATTCCTGATTGGCCAATTCCTGATTGGTACTGCATACCAATAGCTTTCTCACACTCCCACAGCAGTTTTCATTGGCCGTAGCCACCGCCAGTTATATACACAACAACAATGCAGAATGCTTTTACCACTCTTGCTATACATCGACCTGTCGAATGAAATCAACTGGTTTGGAGACCACTGGTGTAGAGCGGCCATTTCTTCCCACCGCATCTCTGCGCTCACTCGTTTACTCCCCTTATCTCCTACCCTCGTCTCCTCACAAAGTTTCATGAAATCGATGAGGAGACGGAGACAAAATAATATAATAAAATACTCCATTTAGCAGACACTTTTGTCCAAAGCGACTTACAGTAGTGATTGCATACATTTTTCAGTATATGTGGTCCCAGTGGGAGTTGAACCCACAACCTAAGCGTTGAGCCACACAGAACCACACAGATCCATGCTCTACCTACTGAGCCACACAGAACCACACAGATCCATGCTCTACCTACTGAGCCACACAGAACCACACAGATCCAGATCCATCTCTACCTACTGAGACACACAGAACCACACAGATCCATGCTCTACCTACTGAGCCACACAGAACCACACAGATCCATGCTCTACCTACTGAGCCACACAGAACCACACAGATCCATGCTCTACCTACTGAACCACACAGAACCACACAGAACCACACAGATCCATACTCTACCTACTGAGCCACACAGAACCACACAGATCCATGCTCTACCTACTGAGCCACACAGAACCACACAGATCCATGCTCTACCTACTGAACCACACAGAACCACACAGAACCACACAGATCCATGCTCTACCTACTGAGCCACACAGAACCACACAGATCCATGCTCTACCTACTGAGCCACACAGAACCACACAGATCCATGCTCTACCTACTGACACACAGCCACACAGAACCACCTACAGATCCACAGCTCTACCTACTGAGCCACACAGAACCACACAGATCCATGCTCTACCTACTGAGCCACACAGAACCACACAGATCCATGCTCTACCTACTGAGCCACACAGAACCACACAGATCCATGCTCTACCTACTGAGACACACAGAACCACACAGATCCATGCTCTACCTACTGAGACACACAGAACCACACAGATCCACGCTCTACCTACTGAGCCACACAGAACCACACAGATCCATGCTCTACCTACTGAGCCACACAGAACCACACAGATCCATGCTCTACCTACTGTGCCACACAGAACCACACAGATCCACGCTCTACCTACTGAGCCACACAGAACCACAAAAGGTAAGAGACAATAAGCCTCCTGGGTGGTTTAGAGGTTACAATGTTTGACGCTGGCCACTGTGACCTGGGTTTGATTCCACCGGCCGCGCCAGTATCGGCTCTGGCTGGGAGTGCCACTAGGGGGCGGCAATTGGTTGTCTACCCCAGGGAGGGGGGAAGGAAGCCGATACGAGCTCGCTGTATATAGGAGTGGCTCTGTGTACTGGAGTTACAGTCGACGGTTTGGCGAGTGCCGGCTCGGAGGAGGCGATACATCACCTTTATCACTGCCGGCCTCAGGGCTATGGCAGCGAGCTCACAATACCAGGGAGGATGGACATTTAATATGCCATTTAGCAGACGCTTTTATCCAAAGCGACTTTCAGTACAGACATGAAAAGAGAGGGTGTAATTGGCTACTAAATTGGTTGAAAATGGGAAAAAATCTGAAAAAAATAAATTAAATAAATTAAAAAAGGTAGGAGACAAGGCAAGACAGTCAGGACGCAGTTGAGCTCTCTGCGTTTCCTCTGAGTGGGGAAGAGTCTGACTGCACAAGGACCAAAAAGGCCTCACTGTTCACTGCCTGCCCAGCATAAATACTCGAAGAACAGATAAATTAAAAATTAACCAAGCAATAAAACCATTAGGGGGAGGCATTAGCATCTTCCGCGAGGCCGTTAGCGCCTAATTAGCCTGGATTAAAACGATCAGACCTGCCACAAAAGCCGACTCGTTGGAGCTCGCCTGTCACCTCCTCGCCACCGTGATGACTGATGCCTCGTAAACGGGGAAAGCAGGAACGGAGAAAACAAAAGCAGAGGGAAGAGGGATAAGATGGCAACCCGCAGAGCTAGCACAAGCTGCAAGAGTAACCTGCGTACCTCCACAAAGCTGAACGAGACGGGGATCCCACAATCTGAGAGAGTGACTCTCGCTCTGTATCTCTCTCTGTCTCTCTCTCTCTCTGTCTCTCTCTCACTCTCTGTATCTCTCTCTCGCTCTGTATATCTCTGTATATCTCTCTGTCTCTCTCTCTTTCTCTCTCTCTCTCTCTCGCTCTGTATATCTCTCTGTCTCTCTCTCTCTCTCTCGCTCTCTCTCTCTCTCTCTCACTCTCTGTATCTCTCTCTCTGTATCTCTCTCTCTCTGTCTCTCTCTCTCTCTCTCTGTATCTCTCTCTCTCTCTCTCTCTCTCTGTCTCTCTCTCTCTTCTCTCTCTCTCTCTTTCTCTCTCTCTCTCTCTCGCTCTGTATCTCTCTCTCTGTCTCTCTCTCTTTTTCTCTCTCGCTCTGTATATCTCTCTGTCTCTCTCTCTCTCTCTCTCTCTCTCTCTCTCTCTCTCTCTCTCTCTCTCTTGCTCTCTCTCTCTATCTCTCTCTCTCTCTCTCTCTCTCTTTCTCTCTCTGTATCTCTCTCTTCTCTCTCTCTCTCTGTCTCTCTCTCTCTCTCTCTCTCTCTCTCTCTCTCTCTCTCTCTCTCTCTCTCTCTCTCTCTCTCTCTCTCTCTCTCTCTCTCTCTCTCTCTTTCTCTCTCTCTCTCTCTCTCTCTCTCTCTCTCTCTCTCTCTCTGTCTCTCTCTCTCTCTCTCTCTCTCTCTCTCTCTCTCTCTCTCTCTCGCTCTGTATCTCTCTCTCCCTCTCTCTTCCTTTCGTGACTTATTGAATCTTTTCTTAAAATTTTTTTTACATTTGTCTACGGGGCAAGCTACTCTCCGAGGCCGACGATGATCCGTCTCCTTCGAGACGGAACTCGCCGAACCCCTTTCTTTCTGGAGACTCCCTTACGTGCCTCACGGAGAGTCCGTGTCGACCACCCTCCCTCGGGATTGGACAGCCAAATGAGCCGGTCTGGCAGAGACGGGTTTCGAGCCATGTCCCAGACTCGTGTCGGACCAGCTGAGGTACGGTGCGTTAGACCGCTACGCTCTCCGCCGCCCCCTCAAAAGGAGATATTTAGTGGCGGACGCCCAGTGCCCAGCGCTTGTCTCACAGGGATTAAAAGCTCAGGGGGGCAGATTACTCAGAGTGTGATGTAGAGACACCCACTGCAGCAGCTCCGATGGGTATCACCACGCTCCACA